>JAQFVV010014222.1:0-44872 GCA_028023455.1 Epiperipatus broadwayi
TGATCAATAGATGGCATTTTACCAAAAACACTGACCGAGCGTTTGTTTACATAAACGATCAAAGAGTCAGAATTAACTATCTCTTTCATTTTAGCCCACCTTCAGATCAGCTGATTTCAAGCTGATTTGCTATCATCAGTGAAGGACAGAGCAAAGAAACTAGATCTAAACACTGACTCCAAGTGTTTTATGCACAAAGTTCTATCAGCTTGCAAGCATGAAATTTTTCAGGCCGATAAAGTCTTCAAACTCAGCCAAACAAGCTAGATAGCTATATGGGTCTGATCTCAGTTCAGTTTCACCACATAGTCAAAGCCTCTGCAATCTATATCATTGCAGAAACCTTTAAAGGTACATTTATGAAAAACAAAAACAAGTTTTAATCACGTTAAAACCTGCTGTCGCTTGTATATATGATCAATAGATGGCGTTTTACCAAAAACACCGACCAAGCGTTTGTTTACATAAACGATCAAAGAGTCAGAATTAACTATCTCTTTCATTTTAGCTCACCTTCAGATCAGCTGATTTCAAGCTGATTTGCTATCATCAGTGAAGGACAGAGCAAAAAAACCTAGATCTAAACACTGATCTGAAGGTGGGTTAAAATGAAAGAGATAGTTAATTTTGACTCTTTGATCGTTTATGTAAACAAACACTTGGTCGGTGTTTTTGGTAAAACCCCATCTATTGATCATATATACAAGTGACAGCAGGTGTTAGCGTGATTTGTTTTTTGTTTTTCATAAATGTACCTTTAAAGGTTTCTGCAATGATATAGATTGCAGAGGCTTTGACTATGTGGAAAAGCTGAACTGGAGGTCAGACCCATATAGCTATCTAGCATTTTTGGCTCAGTTTGAAGACTTTATCGGTCTGAAAAATTTCATAGCTTGCAAGCTGATAGAAACTTTTGTGCATAAACACTTGGAGTCAGTGTTTAGATCTAGTTTCTTTGCTCTGTCCTTCACTGATGATAACAAATCAACAGAAATCAGCTGATCTGAAGGTGGGCTAAAATGATAAAGAGAGAGTTAATTCTGACTCTTTGATCGTTTATGTAAACAAATTGCTTGGTCAGTGTTTTTGGTAAAACACCATCTGACAAATCATATATACAGCGACGACGAGTTTTAACATGATTAAAGGCTTGTTTTGTTTTTCATATATATACATATATATATATTACGTACCCTTACTTCTCGATGTATAATATAGTTTGAAATCGACTAGCTTAATTAAATTATAATGCTTAATTAAAATTTGCATATCTATCTTTAATTTACTTTTATACTATCATATTCTACTTAAATTTATTATTAATTATCAAAATCAATATAATTCTATAGTATGTACTAATTAAATAAGTATTTATTAAAATCATGAGACTGTGAAGTAAAGTTGCAAGATAATAAGTAGATTTTTGTTGAGTCAATATCTTCCAAGACATTGTCTCTCAATAGCATAAGAATACTGTCACCTCCTTATTAACTTACTACTACCTCTACAGCATTCTTATGGCTTTTAAATAAAATAAATTATCTTTAATAATAATAAAAATAAATAAATCTTAACTTTTAATTTTTAAAATATAATTAAATAATCTCAGGTTCTTCTAATTATCTTAAAGTAATGATAACTCATGTAAATAAAAGTATGATAGCGGATTTTATATCAAGGCTTAAATAAACCTAACTTATTTTAATAATAATAATAATAATAATAATAATACTCTTAGGGTATAACTTAACCTTAACTATTCCTATTATATCATCAATCATTAAATAATAATAACATGTCTATCTTTTATTTTTGTAAAAAATCTTAATTTTGGAATAGATCAAAATCTTATAATTCAATAATCTGTAGCAATTAGTAATATTAATACTCTTATAATGTGCATTATAATTACCTTATGACATAATAATATTATATGTTAATGTCAATCAATTCTTATAAAATGATATCAAGAGAATATTGTGTTTATTTCTAAATAATAATAATAATTCATATTGTGCAAATATTATGTTTGTTCAAAATTATCTGTTGTCAAATGCTGGTGTAAAATAATAAGAACTTCGACTGCTTTTAAAACAAATTAAACAAATTTATTTACATTAGCTAAAGCTAAGAATTTATTTGCAATATTTACAGTTCAAATTATGAAAACAAAGAGAAAATAAAAAATAAGAAAATAATAATACAATATGTTTACACTGTTATTAACTCATATTAATAATAAGTAATTATACATTCTTTTAAGGATACTTTGTACTAATAACATTGAGAAGTATGTTTTTTCAAAACTTGAACTTTAAATAAATATTAGTGAACTTCAATTATTTTTAGAGAAAAATTTATGTAAACAATGTTTATATAGCATATGTATAAACAATTAAACTTTACTAATTAAATTGCTACCTCACTTAAAATATTGCTATTTTTTATTTCATCATATACTAGTATGTGTTCACTTTACTATTAGCATTACTTGAATAACATAATATAAAAACTAATGTATCCTTATAATGTAATAACAAAGAATTGATTATAATTTTATATTTCACTTATTGCAATTCATGCTACATAAGTTGTTAAATATGCATTACATATATGTACTGTTAAAATAATAATATTTAAATTATTCATCAATTTCAAATTCATAAAAGCATTATATTTGGAATAAATTCTATGATTCTTTTCTATGTGAAATTATTACTTTACTTTATGTGTTATTCTACTCCTTCTTAATAAACTTTTATCTACAAAACATCCTCTAAAACTTGTTTAAAATTCGGGAAAACAACGCTTCAACTTTTAAATAAATACTAATTACTCCAAACTATTTATACTACGTCATCTATATTCAGTAAACCTTTAATTCAAACATAAACTTCTACATAAAACTTAACTTAATTTATCCAATAAAATAAAAAAATAAAATATAGACTTTGAGATCTCTTCCTAACTTGAAATAAAATAATTACTTGTATGAATAATAAATATAATTCTAATACTCCAACATAATAATAATAAAAATAAAATCAAAATTTATTTACGAAAGAATCATATAATTATTTCTAAGCTTCTTATGTAATGTTGTATCATATTTATATCATAAATTCAAATTATGCATATTTAAATAAAACTGTTACTGCCAATATAATGTGTGTGTATTTTTAAAATATTTATACATTCATCCAACAATAACATATCATTTGGTTGATCTAAAGGAAAACATATCAAATATATTAAAATTATTATAATTATACAATTTTTACCATAAATAAGATTTAATGTACAGTCCATTTTCCAATATTCTTAGGAATTACAGCCTCATAAAAATAATTCACATTTACACCTCACGATCATTCTTTAATATATCCCGTGTTATATTAATTAAAATAAACTTATGCAATTAATTATTATATTATTTTTAGTTATTATTTTAAGAAATGTACCTATTTTATTTTAAATAGATTAATAATATTTAAATTTTATATTAAATAAATATAACAGAATTCATATTACGTAACTCCAGCGATGTCTTCTTTTAACCATAATAGTTCTTAAAATCCTAGGTACACATTTACTAGAACACCATTTCCTGTTTCCGGTCCATCACGTGTTTTTTTTAAAAGTTTATGAAAAACGAAAATGTTCTTTTTTTTAAAAATAAGTTCCCACAAGAAAATAAAATAAAATTAAAATAGTTTATAGGATCCTGGTTTAGTTCTTTTAAAAATATTATTCAAAAGTTATTATTTTAATTTAGTCTATAGTTTATAAAAATTTATATTTAATTATTTTTAAATTGACTTGGGCGTCCATGTATTACTTGCGCATTCCTTAACAAAATATCCAGGTAAGAATAAACTTCTTTATCTATAAACGACCAGCGTTTAGATTATTTCAATATAATAATTTTTTATTATCTTAAGACTTTTAGCTAATTATATTTTCAATTTATTTGCCTTTTAAAATTATTAACATTCAGTCTTTTAAACGTAAAGACTTAGCAAGGCAAGTATTTATAAAAACTACTTTTATTTTTAATATCTTTCCTTAAGATATATTTAAATTTATATCTTACAAAATACTTTCTTTATAAAGAAGTATTTTATTCTTTAAAGTATTTAATTTTCTAATAGTCAATAGCAATTAGCTTTTAAAATTATATACTGTCCAAAATATTACTTTTCTCCATCTCGTAATTATCCGAACTAATCCAGCGTTTTGTCATATTCCTAGGTTAAAGTTTCCGATATATTTTCACTATATATGATGTTCCCATGATTATTTGCTTGTAAATTGAGCTTAATAGAGACGACCGATAGGGAAAAATTAAGTTAACACTGCATGTTTATTATTTAAAACTTTTTATAAATTATTTATAATGACACTCTTGTAATTTTAAAATTGATTTTGAGAGCGTCTATCAAATTTACTTTGCTATTTTTAATAACACAATTAACTTGAAAAATCAATCACAGAGTCCTCTCCTAACAATTGAATTGAGCTTTTATACCGGAAGAAACTTCCCATTTGATTGGTAGATTAAACAATCAACTTGCTGGCTTATTTACATATTTTACCAACAACACAAAATTAAAAATAAATAATGGCTTATTTAATATTAAATATTTATTACATTATTAAATTTCTAAAATAATCTTTATCATTTATTTAAATCTATTAAACATTCTTTTAAAATATTCTTACTTACTTGATTTTAATTTTAACTTTTATAAGATTATTTTTAAATAAACTAAGTATTTTTTATACGTCATATTTTTAAAACAATATTTTAAAATCAGATTTAATATTTCACATTGAATATCTTTATTTTTATCTCGTGATAACTCACGTATTATTTATAAATTTATAACATGATTTTTTAAAATAGTTCTGCAACTTTACTAAACAACTTCCAAGCATGTGTGTGTATATTTAACTAACATCTGTTCTTTACAACACAAGAAACGCTTGTCATCGTCTAAAAATAAACTAACAATTGCATTTTTTAAAATAAATATTTTTTAAATAAATAAGATATTATAATAGATTTTAAAATAATTATCCAATATTATTAAAATCAAATATTAGTCTTTTATTTAAGTACTTATAATAATTAAAATATTTATATTCTCTTATAATATTATTTCATCAACAATAAATATATGCATTTAATTTTAATTGTCTTTTAAACACTTTTAGCTTTAAATACCTATTTATTAAATATATTAATGCAGTATTGATTATGGCCATTTTTTCCAACTATATATTATAATCATCATCATTTAAAATGTCTCTCTCAATATCAGCACAATTTTACATATCAAATACTCATAGATTGCTTTAATTAAACCCTTTGAAATATTACCATAAGCAAAATTAACATCACATATTCACATATACTTTAAATTTAAAATTTTTAATAGATTAGCACAAAAATTAACTGGTGACCCATACAAAAGGGCACAATATATATATATAGTGATTATTTTAATACAGTCTCTTAATAAGATTCACTAAAGCTCCATTCATTCCCAAATTTACTAAACTTACCCATAATCTATTTCTATTTACTCTATCGTATGACTTTTCTATATCTATAAAGACCATATATAACTATCTACCTGTATTCCTACTCATATGTATAAATTGTGTGGCTACAAATAAACTCTCTCCTATATGCCTCTCTGCCCTTGCATTTCTCCCACTATATTATTTTCTTCCAACGATTTTGCCATCCTTTCAGCCACCATATATGTAAAAACTTTATATAACACTGATGTTGCTATTATCAGTCTATAATTGTTTAAGTTTCTATGATCCTTACCATTTCCTTTAAATAGTAGCCTTATACTTGTATTATTCCAGCTATCTGGAAATTTTCTCTTGTGTGTCATCTTATTAAAACATGATAATAGACTTAATTTTGGTTTATTTTTTAAATTCATCAGCATCTCTGCTGGCTATCCATCTAGACCTCTTGCCTTTCCACTTTTCAATTTCTTCTCTGCGTCATTTATTTCACTTTCTCTAAACTTAATATTTCCATTACTATAAGCATTTAGGTTTGTTATTACTCTGTACTTCATATCTAATATCTTTTCTATATTCATTACTTATGATTGTTTCTAATTCTTCTCTAGGGCTACACTCTTTTTTCTCATTATCTAGTAATATTATTTCTCTCTCCCCTATGTTCCTTTTTTGATATATTTCCAATTTTTTTTTATTCCTATCTCTTACACTTTTATTAATATCCTCCAATAATTTACTATTTAATTTATTTTTTATCTATAAATTATCTATTTTAGCCAGCTTTTTTTAAAAATATTTTCCTCATCTAATATTAACATCTTTTTCATGTACCTTTGTTTTTAATAGCAGATTTATATTCTCTGCATGTTTTTTTTCTCATTTTTATACTTTTACTAATTCTCACTTTCCTATTATTTTTATTCTTCTGAATATTCTCACCTAAAACCCTATTTGCCACTTTTTCTACTTTATCACACCAGTCATATTCATCCCCAACAAATGCTTCCATGATTTCTTCTACTTTTATATTCTTCTAACTTATTCTTATCATTCATTCTCCATCCACATCTTTCACTATTCTTTCTACTTTTATTACTATTTTCCATCACATTATTAACCATTTCTATTATAAAGAAATTATGATCACTGTTATATATTCTCTTTTCATTATCAAACACTTTAATTTTCCTTACTTTATTCATTCCCTCTTTCTCTACCAATACCAAATCTATTGTGTGAAATGTATTATTTCTAGACCATGTGTATTGTCCCTCATAAATATTTGATAAATTTTCAATGCTCACATTCACTCTGACAAAATTTTTTTAAAGCTTTCCATTCTTGTAATCTGTGTCATCACTTTCTTCAATATGCCCATTCATATCTCCTATGATCATTATTTTCTTCCCCTTTTCTTTGGAACTCTGTATATCCTTAACTAGACATTTATATATGCTACTGTTCTACTCCATTGTAGTTTGACTATCTCCAGTGGCTATATATACTATATTCACCATCCGTTCTATTCTTCGTAACCTTATCTCAAAGGACCAATGTTCTTGACACTTAACAGTATTTAAATATTTTTTTGACATAACTCCTATACCCTCACTGCTTTTTTTCTTTTTCTTTTCTATTTATAACCTGCTATCCCAAGTCCAGCATAGGTTCTCCTTCTCTTAAATGTTTCCACTACTGCTAATATCTCAAACTCTTCATTTTAACTGCTTCATTTAATTTCAGTCATTTTTCTAGTCTCCTACCAACATGCATATTCAAATATCCAATTTTAACAATTTCTTTTTTTCTTACTATTCTTTTATAAATTTTTTTGTTCTTTCTTCTCTATTACATTTATAATTATCCTGTTTATCATTAATTTTACAGAGCCATTCCCTCTCCATATCTACATCTATATCCAAATCAGCAACCCTTTGTTTATTTCTTACAGGCTATCCTTTTTTTTTTCTTTTTGATAATACTGCATTACTTATAAAAGATATAATACCCCATCTATTCTTATAATTAAAGTAAATACTATTAGATATTGAGATGCTCACTATTCGCCTTTTGATCAATCAATTAGCAATCGTGATTTTAATTTTTTATTTACTTTTCATGATAGAAAATCTCACCAAGTCTATCATGGTTTTTTAACTGCCGAAATTTAAAAACGTTATTTTGGTATTTAAGTTAGAAAAAATGGGTTTTGCAGATTGATTCATTGTTTTTATAATCAATTGCTGTATAACCCCTGATGTGCATTCAATACCACAAATAAATTCACAATATTAAGTGAATGGGGGCGGGGAGATGGGGTAAGAATCAAATACTAATTCTTCAAAATATTGTTTTTTTTTCCTGTTACTTATTTATTAATAATCGGTTACAGAATATTGAAATTTGTTTTCAATTTATCAAATGAAAGATAATAGTTTATTTGTTGAGAGTAAAATATAATACATCTATGTTTATTTCACTGGTTAATGATATACTTCAATCCATTATTTCTACATAAAATACGAATTGAGCAAAAATGGAATGTATGCATAAAGCTTGTAGTCCAATATATACCCATTCTTGCCAAAGAAGTATAAAAAAATTGAATTCCATATATTTAAAATTAATAAAACAGATTCAATTTTTAGACATATAAAGTTTTGCTGTGTCTTATGACCAGCAAGTAAATAAATGGACAAAGGCAGAATTGAGATAGTAAGATTATAGTTTAATACGAATAATTTTAACTATATACATCGCCTATTATAAGGTGTAAATAAATAATAAAAGGTCATGGTGACCTGCATATAATAACCCTAGTCCTGCTTTGGACTTACAGAGGCAGGAGTCTCTGACTAATAATTAAAACTCAGAACAAATAGATCAGGTTATGGGGGTTTATATATCCCTCAAGACTTCTGGAGTCTTTTACATTCCTAACCATATATGGTGTTTTTACATACGTTTTCACATACACGCAGTATTTTCACATTTCTCACCATATATGGTATTTTACACAGTTTTCTGACCCTATAAGGTCAGCTGGGCTTTCTATGATTTAACAACATTGAAATTTTACACAATCATTATTGCTATACAGTTATTCTTATTTTACATAGTCATTATATTTTACAGTTATCACTTTTATTCTACATGTATTATTGTACTCTTATTATTATATAATTATTATTCTTATTTTACATACTCTTTTTATTATACAATTATTGCTTCTTATTTTACATATTCATTTACATTACAGTTATCAGTTTTATTCTACATTATTGTACTCTTATTATTATACAATTATTATTATTTACATACTCTTATTATTATACAATTATTATTATTATTATTTTACATATTCATTATACATTACATATGTATACCTTGACCTTGAATATTGCAAGTTTTAATAATAAATTGTTTTGGTGCATAGATAAAGATATCAATATATCTTTTGTAAAAAGTTGAATAAACAAATAACATTTTAGCTTATAAACAAGATTTATGTTTAATGAAGTACTTAACGTAGTTTGCCCTGAAGTTGCAATCGAAAATTTAATCAATGCGGACAAATAATAAAAATAGAATTAAGGGAAGTTTATGGTAAATAACAAATCTTATTGGCAATTATTTTCATGTTGTTTTAATAAGAATGTTGATATTTTTCTTATGCATTTGTATGAATGGGTGTTAATGTAGAATGTTATACAATATTCATTTTTAATCATTGGCGTTCACTACATACAACATATATATCAATCTTAATAAAGCAGAGTTTTATGTATATGTTGTAGTTCTAAATTGGAGAAACTGAGATAAATTGTATAAAAGATTATAGCAGGCAATGACAAACTATCGTAGATACTCAGTTCCCATAGCTTATTGCTTAGATATCTAAATGACTTTTTGAATAATAAATGACATATTGGTGCACTTATCACAATTCCTTAATATGGCAATTATCTATCTGTCCAGGAAATCAGAGTTGTTAACACAGGCATAGATATTCAAGTGTTTAATATCTCTAGTTCATCTGACAAGCAAGGATTGTCTTCAAAATGCATTCATAATGAAAGAAGATGGTCTGAGTTTCTGAATTGGAGATGATTATGATATACTGGATTTGAAATGATGTTCTGATAAAAAAATTTGAAATATTCCTTCCATGTAGTGATTATTAACTCTTTCACAAAGTGTTAAATGCAGATAGAAATCAGACCCTGCCTTACACAAGAGTGGTTTAATGGAAATGTTGAACTATCAAAGTGATCATATTAGATTTAGGTGTTTGATATCTCTAGCTGAATGAATGTTAAAATGCATGCATAGTGAGAGAAGGTAACCGAGTTCTGATCTTATGAATAATGAAATTGATGTTAAGGAAGCACTAATGACAATAAAAAAAAACTTGCTATTATTATTTGTCCTAAATAGAAACCTGTTCTTAACTTGCTTAGGAGTAGTGTAATGTAAAATTTTTGAGCTGTCAAAATTGATATTGGGATGATGAACTCCAGCTTATCTGATCAGCAAGGTTTGTTTGTAAGGTGCATGCATAGAGAATAAGATTTGAGTTTCTGGGCTGGCAGATTGTAGTATGATAAAACTGAGAAGAGTAAAGTAGTGATGAAAACAAAAAAAGTTGAAAATATTTTAAGAGTATATATATATATTATATGTATATAAGTATTAAAGAGAAAGTCAACCTCCAATAATATGCTATTTCTTGAATATTATAAATCTCTGTGCACTGGTCTGCCATCAAGAGTTTTAAAAATTTAAACAAGTCATTTAAGTTTAGACCCTATCTATATATATACCAACTCTTGCTGACTATTCTTATATAAGGACTTGAGTCCAGAGTGTGTCTGATGTTATAATTAACTATTGGATTGTATAAATTTAGTTAAATATCACATGAGCAAGGTAGAGTCTTATTTTTAACCCCTACAATAAGTTAACTAAATTTATACAATTCAATAGTTGATTATAATATCACACACATAATAGATTCAAGCCCTGATATAAGTATGGGCAGTAAATGTTGGTATATATTGTGCCCTTTTCTATAGGCCAGTAATAGTTTATAACAGTCAATTACTAAAAAATTTTAAATTTAGAATATGTTCTTTTAATACATTAATTATATTAAGTCAATTATATCTTTAAAGTACAATTAAAGCTAAAGAGAATATATAGTATATAAAATCATTTAAAAATAGTTATATAAAGCTTAAAATATTGTTGCATATGGTTGTAAAAGCTGGCCATATTAAATAACACAGCTATAAATAATTAAAAGTATATTTAAAAAATCCGATTTTAATGGTGTAAAACATATGATTTAATAAATGCTATATTTAGATTTGTAATCATATTTAAATAGTAAAAATTAATATAGTATAATTTTAAAATAAACTTTGTGATGGTGAAAATTATATCTAGTTCTATATTTTCTAAATTGTTCTTCCAAATTTTTTTATAATTATTTTATATAATATAATAAGTGTATCAATTTTATTAGTCTAGACAGAGAAATAGATTAAAAATCGTCTGTCAGTTATAATCACATGATCTTTAATGTATACTATCACACACACACTTGTTTGAAATAATAACAAAGTTTAAAATATTTTAAAAGTTATATTATAGAATTGGATAGAATTATTGCCTATCATAAAAGTAAATAGTATTAAACATTAAGTTAACTATCATATGTAATGTTTAAGTAATGTAATAAAGACGAATACAGATATAATAAAAATTAAATATTTTATTTAAATAAAAATAGATAAATTGAATATTAAAAAATGGAATAAGTTGTTAAATGTTGTTTTAAAAGTTATTTTAAATGTTTAAATAGTTTTAATAAAATAATAATTTATTTAAAGGTAATTTTTTAAAATGATATTTTAGATTCATTACGTCATCATTTTTTTTTTATTTTTTTTTTCAAATATAATTCTACTATAAATTGGAAATATGTAAATTTGTTTTCAAGTTGGTGTAAGAATTGACCAATAAAAAATAGGTATCCTTACAGACGATAAATATCGTTGTAACTAAGATAGAGCGGGAGATTAATAATGTATTGAAACCGGAGAGAGGTAAATTATAACTATCAAAAGATAGTATTTTTAAAATCTTTTATTTTAGTCAATTTTTTTTAGTACTTTCTTATAACTTTATCTGCAAAAAACTAATTGATAATTTTAAAAAATATTTTTTGCAAAAGATAGTATAAACTAAAAAATATTTTAATAATTTCGTTTAATATGCTTTGTTAAATTTTTTTAAAGTTCTTTATCAGTCGTATTTTATCTAAAAGTTTAACCTAAACTACGCAATAAAAATGGATATACTACAAAATAAAATGGATAGAAATTGTAATACTGTAAAAATGTTTGAAAAATTTATTGATACAGTTTTATTAATATTTCATCGAAGAACTGTTCTGGTACATAAAAAAACCACAGCTCGGACATTATATGGAGTCTAAAAATGTATTGAAACGTATGATTTATAAGCTTATTCAAGATATTTTTTAAATGGTAATAAGATAATCATATATTGCATGAATTATTTTATAATATGATATTCAATGGAGTAAAATGTTATATCCTTTCTAAAGGTAACATTTTTTTAAAAAAGATATTTCCGAGTGCAAAATTTAAGAAAGAACCCAGGAGATTATATTATAGAAGCGTTTTTTGATATTAAAATATCTGGTCTTCGAATTATTTAAAATGTATTTGGAAAAGATTTGTTCAAAAGTAGTTGAAGTTTTTTATTTTAAAATGATATAAAAAAATACCAAATTAAAGTTTAAATGTATCAAGAAGAAAACAGATATAAAAAAGTGAACACATAGATGAATAAAAATGGATCCATGGAAATACCAATAGTACTTAAAAGTTTATCGAATATTTTTAAAGTTAAATGAGATGGATTGATGCATCGGATACGCAGAGAATATTGGTAGAGAAGATTAAGAAGCTTCACGGGATTAATTAATTTATCGTCCTAAAAATATTAAAACCAAGGATTATTTTCTAAATTTACTATATGGATTAATAATTATTTTTGTTTTAAACTTTAATGCGCTTGGAGAACATTTTTAAAAAAAACTCTAGAGAAAATAATAAGCATTTTGGACTTATCAGAACTATCGTCAAGAAAATATGTAACTATAGTTTTGATTCTTTTTATTTTGTTGACCTAATTTAAATCTAAAATTTTATATAAGATTAGGAAAAACATAAAAACATTAATTTGTTAATATTAAAATCTTATAATATAACAATCTAATAATTTAGCTAAAAAATATTTTAATATAAAGTGTATGGGTATGAATTTTTTTCTATATCTGCAATGCTCAAGTGGACAAAGGAAGCCTACTGAACATGATGACTAGATAAAGGTTATTGGTAATGATAATAACTATTAATAATTTTATAATGTATATTTTTTGTTTTCTTTAGATCATCCATAAATTGGAAGAATGAAGTGTAAAAGTTTTTTTTAAATTATATGTAACACATTTTTTATACAACATTTTAAAAAACATTATGAGATAGGATTGATTTGGAAATATGCATATGACAATTTTTTGATTTTTTTTTATTAGTAATATAATCCAACATAACAAATAATTATGTGATTCTTTTAAAGTTTTATGATATGGGATATTCAAATATTGTCTAAGTAAATCGTATATGATTAAACATACAGAGCAATGAAGTAAGCAGACTTTTCTTATGGGATAGTAAGATTGTTTAACTATTAATGAATTTTATTTATTGTTTTGTAAATACAGATAGCTATTTTATTGATGTAAGATGTAGAAAAATCTTGAGAAATAATGTTGAGATAGTGGCTTGGAAGTACTATAGTTGGCAGGAAACCAAGATGATGTATATTTAAAATAGGGTGTTACAAGGAATGGAAATAATATTTAGTCTTTATGTGGTTATCAGCATAGTTAACATAGCCCTATGGCTGATACACATTTTATTTGGACAGTGTTTATATTTCTTTAAATATTTGATGTTCTAATAAAGCTGAAGAAATAGCTTTAACATCGTCCCTGTACTAGAGGATATTAGGCAGATAAATGTCCTACCTCTTCACACTGTGCCATGATTTTGAGATATGTTAAGAATACTCTAGCTTTCTTCCTTAATCCTATGCATCTGTTTTTCGCTATCTTTATTTCATGTAACTGCATCGTTTAGTAAGATATTTTAAAAGAAATGATAAATAATCTAGAACTAAGGTTGTGCTATCGTTTTTTGTATAAGATTAGTTTAGTTGCTTATAAGGAGCAGAATGTTATAACTTAAAATTGAAGATCCAAAGTGTCCTAGGGAAAGAAAAGAATCATAAAATATATTTTGAATTTTATTTCGGAAAATGAAATATAAAATTTTTAAAATAAGGTATCTAAACAAAGATATTTTTTAAAGTGATAATAATTTTAAATGCTTTAGTATTATTTTTTTTTAAGAGAAAAATAAGTATTGCATATTTTTTTAAAAATACAATAGTACAAAGTAGATTATGTAAACAATATGCATAGTATATTTTTGTTTATTAATTAACAGAAATCTATTAATGATTAAACTTATATCATACTAAAGTAAGGCTTAAAGAAGAATATATTATGATTAGTAAACATTGTGTGATAAATACTAAAATCTAATATTGAATTTTGGATAATAGTATGTGTAACATCTTTGACTTTGCAAGATGAATTTTTTTTTAATATTTTGAGAAATCCATACTCATTATAAAATTTTGTTTTCTATGGAATGTTTCTAAGTATGAATTTTTAAAATAAGATAGTTTAATAATATTAGAGATAAAATGCTGTTGCTAATAAAGTAGAGAAATTTATTTGTAATAAGTTAACAATAATGAGAAATCAAATAGTAACATTTTTTTTTAATTTTGTCCCAAATCTAAATAAAATATAATTGAAATATAAATTATTTTTTTTATAACCAGGTAGATCAAACTGTAAAATAAAAAGGGTTAAGGATATCCACTGTAAATAATGTAAATAAATTGTTTAGTTATTTATTGTTAGTAATAAACTTTGTTAAATTTTGTTATTTAAAAAAATTTTGTGTCAGAGTTATTTATTTCTCCACATCGCTGCATGAAAACACGATATATGCATAATAACTGAAACAAATATATAATTTTGCACAAAAGATAAATAAAGAATTATTTTAAGAATTTTAAATATTTTATTGGTATTCATTATAATTAAATAATCATAATCTTACATTATTTATTGGTCATAAATCAGTTATCACAATATTATATTAAATTATATGCTATCAGTTGCCACACATTTTGTTTGTCAGATTATTAAAATGCTACCACGTATTTATTATATCATTACATGAAGAATATTATTATTGTTATTTATTATTATTAGTTTAAGTGTAGTAGATTATGACATAAAATCCCTTCTCATATTTTACTACCGTATTTTAAAATTAACATAGAATAAATTTTATGAACCTGAGATTATTTTCTTGAGCTAGATTATTATTGAATAGAAGATTAAGATTTAATTATTAGTTTAATCTTAGTGAGTAGAAGTTATTAAAGTCGTAAGAATACTATGGGTTTGTTATTTGAAATAGTAATAAGGGGGGATAGTGTTCTTATGCCATTGAGGTAGTATCCTGTAGGATATTGGCTCAATGTAATCTATCTTGTCAACTGTATTTTCACTTTAAGTCTCATGAAAATATTAAATATTTATTTAATTTATTTTTATAAACTGAACCTTATTCGTATTGTAAATTTGAGCTAGTGAAACATTTTAATTTTAATGCTGAATATTTTATTTATTAATTATTAACTGAGATAGAACCCGTTTTATTTTATACCATATATTATCTGGAAGTGACGATGCATAATTACAAGGGCAGAATATAGATATGCTGTAAACTTAAGTGATTCACTCAAGTTTTTAAAACTCTTACTGGTGGGTGATTGCATAGAGATTTATAACATCAAGAAATAGTGCATTATCAGAAGTTGACTTTCTCTCTAATATTTACAAATTTTTAACACTTTATAGCAATGGATTTATATATACATTTAGTAACCCTTTAATAGTTTACTGTTGGGCAATGAATATATAATATTAGTTAATGATTTGATACATTTATGGCAATTAAATATGAGTAGTTTAACTAATGATTTCATTGACAGGTTTTAATTTTTTTGTTTGGAAAATTTTATTTTATAAATTACACACGTTTCTTTTTATAAATAACCCCACCACCAATCTTTACAATTAAGTGAAAATAAACAAAAAATTACTTTAAAGAGGAAATATTATGTGCACAAAATATTTTCATACTTTTGATTACTGTATTATAAATTAATAGAATGTTATATTCTTTTACAAATGTCTTTACTACATTAAAATGATCATCTTGACACATTTATGTATATATTATACTATATGTGCACATAATAATTGAATATCCTATATAAATCAATTACCCTACTTAGAACCCAATAGTTTCTGTGTGTTCTGAGATGGCCTGTAGGCACTGTTATTAGTTTTGGGTTTTTGTCACTATTTTGTGGTTATTTATAATATATATTTGCTGATTTGCATTTATTCAATGGCAGAAAATGTAACTACAATTATTAGTTTTAAAAGAAACCTGAAGATGCCAGTATTATACAGATATTCAAATTTCAAAATTAAAAACAGTTGACAATGCATATGATTGGTAGATTCTTTGATCTCAGGCTTTGGAAATTAGATTTTTTTTCTTTTGTTACTTCAGGAAGAAATGTAAATTTTCAGTAATGTATTTTTCTATTTATGCTTATTTATACAATATTTTTGTAAAATATTTATTTAAATGAAAAAAATATGTGTTTATAATAATGGATTACAATTAAATTTTATTTGAAAATGTTTGTTTTTAAGAAGATAAGTGAAATAAAAGTGTATCTATCATAAAATGGATGTTAAGATTGAGTTGCTGAAAAAGAATTTCTTTCATATATGCTAATGCAGATATTTTTTGTAGTATTTTAGTAATAATGAATGCAATTTTAAAACAGAATTTCATTCTTTTTGAGGCCTAAACAAAAATTTATTTTAATTTTAAAAATGAAATTTGAATAAATAATTCATTTAATAATTTTAATAAATTGGCAAAGGCTACAATCCAATACAGAAAAAAGGCATTGCTATCATTATATATTTATTATTTTAGTACTTTATTTTTCTATTTTACAAAGTTCAAATATTATTTTTTAGAATAGTGTTTAATTGTAAAAATGAATTGTTGCAAATATAATTAGAGGTTTCAAATAAAGTGGAAGAAGTGTATCACTAATAAATAAAATTAAACCAACAGAATATCGTCAATCATAGTGAAATATTGGTGATATTTTAGACATATCTCAGTATAGTTTGGCAACAATTTGGTGATATTCTGGTGATTTGATTTATATACACATTGTATATTAATAAAAAACATAAATATATTTCTTCAAATTAATAAATAATTCAAATTATTGCCACAAATATATGTAAATAATTGTACTATATATTTTTAATAAAATCATTATTTTTTTATTTTGCCATGGATGTTCAGTAATAATATACTGAATCTTAATGTCAAGTCATTTAAAATAATGTTTAAATTTCTAAAAATTTTAATAAACGATTAAAAAAGTTAGTCTTAATAGATCAGACATTTGTAGGTCCCTCTTTTTTCTGTCCTTTTTGTGGTTTATATCCTTAAAAAATTTATTTCCCATCTATTGTTTTACATATTTATAAATGTTATTTGTACCACTTGTTTGTATTTACATAAAATAATAGCATAACTAAAATGCCTGCTGATATAATTATTATTTTAAAAAACATTGTTTGTAAAACAGTACTATTGAAATAAGCATCTATGAATTGTAGACTTTCATTATTAACTTATTGCCATTATAATTGGTATACAGTTTTTTCTTTTATCGTTCATTCATTTGGCATCTACCATAAGTTGAATTATAGTTTACATTTATTAGATATCATATTATTTTTATAATTATTAGAAAACATTCATATGTAAGTCATTCCAGTTTTTTAAAAAAAAGAAAGGCAAATCTAAATATGAGTTGGGCCAATTCACATGTAACTCCATTGTATAACATCCTGTGATACATTCTTTTCATTTTTGTACCTGAAAATTTCTTTCCTAAAAGTAGATTTCTATTATATTCTATCATCAATCACAATCTTTTGGTCAGTGCAATTTAATTGTAGCTCTTTAGAATTTTTATAGTAATCTTCATAATGTAAATGGGGTTTGCTTCTGCTATAGAATTCAAACTCATTACTTACTAGACCCAAAACTTAATAGAGTGCATTCGAAATATTTAGATTTTTCTGTAAATTATTCTTTGAATTGGAAGAATAACATAATCATTAGCATATGGCAAATCTGAAAACCAAGGAAGATAAAGCATTTATTCAATGGATTCAAATATAAACTCCACCACCAAATCTGTATCAAATCTTGATGCCTGTTTAATGAAGTTGGTTATAAGATGTTCCAGAGCATTGCATATAAATGAAAAATAAAGTTAAAACTAATACAGATGTCTTCTAAATATCATTCATGTGCCTATGTTTTGTTCATTCCATCATATAAAAGCTGCCTAAAAGAATTAAACTTTGAGGGAAGACCAGCTAATTTCAAATATGGTCACATATCTTTTTAATTAACTCTAGTCAAAATTGCTTTATATGTAGATAAAGACTAAAAATCTAATTACTTAAACATACAATCTCATTGTTATAGTTATTGCAAACAAATGTCTGAGCTTTTAACACACCTGACAATTAGGCCTTATACCAATCTAAGTGACTAAAAAGTAAGTAAAGAAATAAAGGTGAATAAATAATCACAGATATGAGTCACAGAAGACTGTCAGAAACAATACCAGACCTTATTGAGCTAATATAACTACAGGATAATAGATCAAACCTTATCATTTAACTCAAGGGCATTCATTCTTTTATTTGATATCTGTGGATAGCATTCATAGTTTAATACAGATGTGTGTGTAAGTTAGATACGGTCAACTATTTAGTGAGTTCAAAAGTCATTGATAGGCATTGTTTTTTTATGGGATGAAGATTGTAAGACAGCTAATGATTAGTGACATTTTTGTGTGTTTTACTGAAATTATATAAAATGTATATTCTTAAAGACTTACTCAAACCCTAATTAAAGTTTATATTAAAAGAGTGAAGCGGAGTTGGGCTGGACATATTGCTAAAAGAGATGATAATAGATGGACAATTGAAATTTTAAACTGGATTCCAAGAGATTGTAAAAGATCCAGAAAGAGACCACATGAGAGATGGATGGATGAAATAAGAAAGTGTGCAGGGGTGATGTGGTGAAGAGAAGCTAAAGATCGGAAAATATGGATTGAACTTGAAGAGACCTTCATCCTGCAGTGGACTGATAATGGTTGATGATGATTTGATGACTATAAGCCACACATACATATATAGAAAAAATAGTAGTACCTTTATGCTTATTTGAAAATTTGTTTGTATAAATTTTCGCCTGAAATACTAAATGAAAGATAAATGGGATATTAACCTATGTTATCGGAAATGAGTTAGTGGCTAAAGTAAATCCTTGGAACAGCTGGTTTTGTCATAAACTTTACATCAATGTCAGTTGTTGATAGAATGACAAAAGTAAGCTTACATAAATTGATAATAAACTTTTATAGTTTAGAACCGCAGAATATTATTGTTTTCTTGCTCTCATTAAAAAAAATAAAATAAAGTCTAGGCAAAATTAGAATAAATAATTGAAAACTTTTTTCCAGTTGTCTATAAATAAATTTAATAAATTATATTTCAATGCACAGATATCAATACGTATTAAATTAGAACCTAGAAAGTAAAGAAAGACCTTGATTTAAAAACAAATCTATTTTTGTTTTACATTTTTTAAAATTTAATTAAAAAATTAAAATTTATTCTTAATACCTTGATCAGATTAGTTGCGGATTAGTTTAGTGTAGTGGGTGAGTAGTGGAATCAAAACGAAAAGTTCCAAAATCAATTGTCAATTGAATTATACAGAATAACAAAAGTCAAAAAATTATTGCAAATATTCGTTATATTTGCTTATAACAGTGTATCTATATTAATACTAGGTGCATCTTTATAAAAATTTTAGTTATAAAATATATATCAATTAAATCACCATCTGTCAAACCTTCAGTTTGTTAATACCTGTAAAGTTACCAAATTATTTTATGTTGCGAACTTTTTTTTAAAAAAAAGATCTAACAAAATTTATATACATATATTATGTATTTTTGGCACATTTTGCTTTATGGCTGTAATATAAAAAAATATTTAGCCATCAAGGTAAATAAACACTTCACTATTATATATATATATTTTGCCCCCCCCCCATAATCTCATAACTAGTCATATATCTATATGTAATAAGTTGACCTATTGATTATATTTTTCACACTGAAATCTATAATATCAACAAATTAAAAATCCTTCTACTTTTTCTTTTCAAAAACTTTATTTTTTTATCTCAATACTGAACATATATATACATTTATATAATACAAAACTCCAACGTTTCAACTGTTTTTATCTCATACAGTCATTTTCAAGGATCTGCAACAACAATATTAAATACATATCAATAAATAAACTTCAATTACATAAAAACTTTCTCTTACATTAACATAAACAGTGACAAACATATTAAACATATAGAAATATATTTTACTTACATCTTTCTCCCACTGCTATATTTTATTGCTCTTTCTTTTACATTATTTAATTACAAGAGAAAGTTTTTACGTAATTGAAGTTTATTTATTGATATGTATTTAATATTGTTATTGCAGATCCTTGAAAATGATTGTATGAGATAAAAATAGTTGAAACGTTGGAGTTTTGTATTATATAAATGTATATATATATATATGTTCGGTATTGAGATAAAAAAATAAAGTTTTTGAAAAGAAAAAGGAGAAGGATTTTTAATTTGTTGATATTATTGTAGAACATATATATTTTACAAGAAAAAGTGGATGTACTTTTGCTGTGTTATTATATATGAAATCTATAACTAAATTTGGTCTTTCTTGCTCTAAGAATTTTTCTCATGGAAAGTCTATGCCTTTTTTTTTTATACTTTATGACTTTCGGTAGAATAATAATATGGAGTGATATTATTGACAGTTATTTCAAATGCAAAATGTCAAAACAAAAGATAGTCGTAAATTGCCCCCATATACTATGTTGAAAATTTTATGAAGTGACAGATGACTCCTACTAATAATAGTAATACATTTTATTAACATCATAGCATTAAAAAATGTCCTATAAAAGTATTTGTTGAGGATCAGACAAATAATCAGCTTGGTTGAAATCTGTGTTTATAAATGTGGATACATGCTTAATAACAATCATCATCATTATCAATCCATTGCAGGATGAAGATCTCTCCAAGTTCGATCCATCTTTTCTGATCTTTACCTTCTCTTCACATCACCCCTGCACAGTTTCTTATTTCAGCCGTCCATCTCATACATGGTCTCTTTCTGAGTCTTTTACAATTTCTTGGAATCCAGTTTAAGATTTCAATTATCCATCTATTATCATCTCTTCTAGCAATATGCCCAGCCCAACTCCACTCCAGTCTTTTAATTTTTTCAATGAGGTCAGTAACACCTGTTTGTTCTCTTACCCATATATTGTGCTTTCAATCTCTTCATGTTACTCCTAACATGCATCTCTCCATATTTTTTTGAGTGATCTGAAGTTTCTGTATTGCTCTTATATTAAGTGTCCAAGTCTCAGATCCATAAGTAAGAACTGGTAAAACATATTTATTAAAAACCTTCCTTTTCAAACACATAGGCATATTTCCTTTTAGTATCAAGTTATTTCTACCAAAAGCACTCCAACCAAGTTTAATTCTATAATTAATTTCATCCATTATGCTTCCAGGGCTTTATAAATAATGAAAAATTACCTATAGCTTGATTATGTCTCAAAATATTTACCAATAAATGAAAGTTTAAAAATACTAGAGATCAGTTTAAATTTAATGCTTTTATTTACCATGCACTGAAAAGAAAAAAAATTTCTTCAACCACAATCGGGGTTTGTAGATTTAATTTGAAATAAAAGGATGGGGGGGGGGGTAGAGAAATTAATTAAGTCAATTCCTTGTTATAAAAAATAGGGATTGACTTAATTAATTTCTGAATCTCCATGCTTTTATTTCAAGTTAAATCCAAAAGCCCCCCCAATTGTGATTGATGAAACTTTATATAATCATACACATTGTTTTGTTTTGTGTTATCGAACATTACTCAAAAATAAACAATACTGGTATTACATAATTGGGTTGATTTTTTTTAGAGTAGTATAGGATTGAATATAAAGATTGGTTTGGTGAAGTAGGAAAAGTGACAGATAGGGTTTTAGATAAGAGTATTGAGAAGAATAAAAGTTTAGAAAAGTGAGAATTAGTAAAAGTGTAAAAGAGAGGGGGAAAGCATGCAGAGAATATAAATGTGCTATTAAGAACAATGAAAGTGAAAAAGATGTTAACATTAAATGTGAAGTTAACAAAAATAGATAATTATATAGAGAGAATGAAATTAAATAGTAAATTATTGAAAGATATTAATAAAGGTAGAAGGGATGGAAGTAAAAAAAAATGGAAATATATTAAAAGAAGGAATGTTGGAGAGAGAGAAATAATACTACTAAATGATGAGGAAAAAGAGTGTAGTTTTAGATAAGAATTAGAATCAATATTAAATAAGTATGTAATGGATTTAGAAAAGATATTAGATGTGAAGGACAGAATGGTAACAATCATAAAAGCATGTAATAATGAAAATATTAGTTTTACAGCAAATGAATTGAATGAGGAAAGGAAAAAGTTGGAAATGAATTTGTGAAATAAGGCAAAATTAAATTTATTATCATGCTTAAATAAGATGACACAGAAGAGATAATTCCTACATAGCTGAAATAATACAAGAGTGAGGCTATTATTTAAAGGAAATGGTAAAGACCATAGAAGGATAAACAACTATAGACTGGTAGTGGTAATGTTGTTGTTGTATAAAGTTTTTGCATATATGGTAGCTGGAAGGGTAGTAAAATAGATGGAAGAAAATAATATAGTGGTAAAAATGCAAGGAGATTTTAGAACAGATAGTGTACAGGAGATAGTTTATTTGTAGTCACACAACTTATAGAAATGAATAGGAATACAGGTAGGAAATTATATATTGTCATTATAGATATAGAGAAGGCATATGATAGAGTGAATGGAAATAGATTATGGATAAGTTTAGTAAATTTGTGAATGAATGGAGCTTTAGTGGATCTTATTAAGAGGTTATATAAAAATTATCATATGTAAAATTAGAAAATATAGAATCAGGTAGAGTTAAAAATGAACAATGTCCTATATCACCAATTTTGTTTTTGTTATATTTGAGAGAAATGAAAAGGGTAATAGAAAGATTAGGAAGAGGGATAGAAATATCATTAGTAGATGGCAAGGGAGTGTATACATTATCAGGTCTTTTATTTGCTGGTGATATTTTTCTATGTACAGAAAGTAGGAAAAATATGGAAATTGTGCTGAAGGCTTGTGCAGGGGTAGATAAAGTAATGGGGATCAAATTTAATGGGAAAAAAATCAAAAGTAATGATGGTAAATGCTGGGAAAAGATAAGAGAAATAATTTTTCTTGAGGGATATAAAGTCAAGTGTTGTGAATAGGTACAATTATTTGGTAATTGTCCTAAGTAATTGAAAAATTGTTTGGAGGAATGGGGAAAACATTGATAAATTATGCAAAGAAAAAAAAGGACTGAAAGAAATTCACAGTGTTTTCATATAATACATATGATATAGCAAGAATTTTATGGAAGGAGTGGCAGTAGTAGGGTTAACCTATAGTAATAATGTATTATGTGTTAGCAAAGGGGTGTTACATCACTTAGAAAAAGTACAAAAAGAAGTAGGAAGACATACATTAGATGCAGATGTGTGGACAGCAAAGCAGGAAATGCAAGGAGAAATGAGATAGTCGAGTTTTTATGAGAAATGCAAAAAGTAAAATAAAAATTTTTTGGTAGATTGCAATTTATGGATAGCAAGAGAGTAGACAAAATAGTATTTAATTAGTTTATGAATAAAGGGCAGGCAACAAGATGGATGCAAAAAGTAGTATGGTATACAGAAGATTTGGATAAAGATTTTATGTCAGTATACTTGTATAAAGAGTGACATGATTGTGTTAGGAGGATTGTTGAATGTTATATTAACAAAGACTGGGATAGAAGAATAGATGTATTAATGAAAAATATGAAGCTGGAGAAATGGAGAGTAAAAAAGAGCTTAAATATATTGTACCCTCCTCCCCCGTCGCCTCTCATGCGTGCACTCCAAAATAATCTATAATAATGTTTAAAATATATTTCCGGGTTCTCTCTAGCTCAGTCTTAACAAAATGAATGAAATTAATTTACTACTAGCTCTAAACTTTAAAATATAAATACAGTTATATTATTAAAAATTTATTATTTTCATGAGACATGGAGCGACGACACGGGGAGCGAGACAGACTACATTGAGATATATCCACATGATACTATCCCAATGGCATAAGAACACTATACTAAATAATCAACTTATGGTATTCTTATGACTTTCCAAGCTCTTTTCATTACTATCAAGATAATAATCATATCTTGTTATTCTTTGTAATAATAATCTAGCTCAATTAAATAATTTAAGTAAATAAATGAAATAAAATCAAATCAAATAAATCTCAGGTTCATAAATTGCATTTAAACTGATTTAAATTACGGTAGTAAACTATGAGAAGGGAATTTTATGTCATAAATTCACTACGTAACAACTAACAATAATAAATAAGAATAATGATAATAATAGTATAATGTAATCCTATTTCTTCTTAAATGAAATAAATAAATAAATATTACGTTCGTGGTAGTATTTAATAATCTGACAATCAAAATACGTGTTGTAATATTAGCATATAATTTATTTTAATATTGTGGCAACCAACTTATGACCAATAAACGATATAATTATAATCCTTTAATTTTATCATACAAATAAATTTTCAAAATTTATTATAACACTTTTATGTTTATCTACTTGGTGCAAAATTATATGTCTGTTGCAATTATAAATGTGTATTGCGATATCATGCATTCTATGTGGAGAAATAATAACTAAGACACGAAGCTTACAAATAAATTTACAACATAGTTTATTAATAATTCTACAAATAACAATATTTACATTATGTACATCGGATATCCCTACTTTCCTGTTACAAAATTACTTTACTAGTTTATCTCTTAACATTAAATTTCTACTTATTTTATTTTTAACTCTTATACAGTATTATTATTATTAGATATCTGATTTTAATTTAGCTTGTTACAAAAAAATGTATCTATCACTAATTATCATTAATACTTTATATCTCTATTAATTTTAAAATTATATTTTTACAAAATTTTTACCTTCGTAGTAAAACTATACAAAATCATAAAATTCTATTTTTATATTATTTGTATGGAATCCTAAAGATTCAAACCCTTCTTGACATTTTGATGTTCCGTTTTATTACTGACTATACAATAATTATTAATTCAATACTTATCCAAGCCTTTGCTTCGTATGGTAACCACAATTATTAACATACCATGCACAAATACATATATCTGTTACACATTATTGAATCATTTTTCAACCAACATGCAATCTCTATTTTTAAATATCATATAAAATATTAAAATTTTATTATTACTTTTAAAACTTTGTTTAGATTTTTCCTTTAAAATCTTATATTCATTTCAGAATTACTTTTTAAAATTATATCATATGATTCTTCATCTCTTTATGACATTTATACTTTCACTTTTAAAATAACAATTCTAACTCATTCTAGTAAATAAACTATTCTTACATAACTACAACATAGCCTCATTTCTATTTTATGTATCATTTCTATAAAAATATCTTTCTGACGATGTATATTCATGAAACAAGGATAGCAAAAATAGATGCGCAGGATCGAAACAACTAGAATATTATCCGTCATAAAACTTGACAATGATGGCACAGTGAATTTAAAGAACACCATAGAGGAGTGACCTTTATCTGTCTATCCACCTCTACTATAGGAGTGATGCTAAAGCTATTCCTTCAGCTTTATATAACATCAAAAAATTCAAAGATACGTAAAAAAAACACTGTCCAAAATATATGTGTTCAGTGATAGGACTTAGTTAGCTATACTGAAATCACACAAAATACTATGATCCAAATATTTGATTTTTCTTATTTCTTGGCAAAAACATCATCTTGGTTTCCTCTACACCAGTACTACCAAGTCACTATCCGATTTTATTTCTCTAGATTTATCTATGCAGTACATCGACAAATTTCTGTCTACATTTCTAACAATAATAAAATTCATTTTTAGTTCAAACTATACAGCTATTCTTAAGAAAATCTTTTACTACTTATCTCGTATATTTATAATATACCAACTATTTTAAAATTATCTGAATATTTTGCAGCATAAAAGTTCAAAAGAATCACATAATTATTATGATACTTATTATTAATTATATTTTTTTAAAACAACTTAATGCATGCACATTTAAAATTACTACTATCTCAAATATATGTTTTAATGTTGGATAAAATGTGTACTTATAATTTAAAAACTTTCATACATCATTCTTCATTAATAGATGACCTAAAAAAAAAATACATTATACATTATCAATAATATCACAATTACCAAAACGATCTCTATCTTCTTGATCGTATTCTGAAGGCTTCACCATTCCATTACTTCTTGTAGATATTTAAAACTTCCATACATACATTTTATTTTTATAATAATATTTCTATCATTCTATTAAGCTATTATATTTAAATCTCATTATTCTTAAATTCATGTTTATATGTTTCCCTAAGCTAATATAGAATTTTTTATATTTTAAATACTATCAAATAAAAATATTAAATTATATTTACGATACTGCTTTGTCGAACTTGATTGAAAATTGTTCATAGTAAAGCTAAAAAAAAATATATACTTTATTTTTTTTTTTCAGTCACTTAATGTTCTATAAAAAAAAATAACTGTTTAATAATCTTCATCGACGATGATCCTTAGTTTTCTCAATATTTTATACACTTATTAATTCTTGATATCTCCTTTAACATAGTCTGCTAGCTTTTTCCCGCGCGCTTTGTTCCCCGATGCATCTTGTAGATGTTTTATTTTAAATCTTCAATAAATTTCTGTTTCCATGGATCCATTTTTTATTTAGTCATTTAATCTTATATTTGTTTCCATCAAGTATTTTCTCCATTTAGTATGTTATAATATTTTTTCTCTGACGATATAAAGTTTTCCGTTCCTTTCCATAATACATATATCACTTTCATATTAGTCTTTAACTTTTTTCTTTACTTTAACATTCTGGAATTATAGTTTTAGTAATGTTTCCCTTTTAAAATAAACACTTTTCTTCATTATTATTTTTCTTGGTACTAGAACGCATATTAAAATTTTGTTCATAGAGAAGTATAACTTAGTTTTAAGATAGCTCTGTAAATTTATCGTCATAAATTGTTCTTGACGATCAGCAGCTTCTTTTTCAGATTTTCACATATCGTCCCAATTGTATTCCTTTCAGTTATAAGATTAAGTTTCAGGTTGAGCACATATAAAGTCGTATTAAGATACTTTCCCATTATTTTTCTTTCATCAATCACTTTAAATATTTTTTCTTGTACTTCCATGTTACTGTAGGCTTTCTGGTTAAATTTGAATAAAATTTCCTGGTAAGATCACTTATAAAATTAGAAATTCATGTCTTTGCAGTCAAAAATATATTATATGTTACAGAATAACTTTTAGAATAATACGAAATTATAGATTTATATTACTTTCAGCCACGATGTTATCAGCTATAAAAATTTGTTACTTTCTCTTTCACTTACACATTACTTCTCCCCCGCTCTTTGTATATTCTTAGATTTTGTCTGTTAATTTTACATCCTTTGATTGGTTAATATTTATTTTAGCGCGAACAATTTATTCATTTTATTTTGATAACAGAATGGATGTTTAAAGTTAAGAACTGATGACGTAATGTCTGGAATATTTATACCAATATTTTTAAATTCAATTATAGTTTTATAAAAAAAAATCATCTAAGTTTTAAAATAATTATTAAAACAATATTTAATATTCTTAACTTTCACTTTAAAGATCGATGGCAATTATATCTAGTTTTAAATTCACACAGTTTATTATTATTTTAACAAGAGTGTGTATGAAGGTATATAATATACGGTCACGTGTCTACTAACTTTATAAAAATGATTTTTTATTTACGTCTTGGTTTAAATTACCAAAACTGATATATTTTATAAAAAATTTAGAAAATAATTTTAAAATGTAGAACTAAATATAATTCTCACCATCCCACAGTTTATTAATAAATTATACTCTATTAAATTTGATTTTTAAATACAATTATAACATTACATTTCATTTATTTAATTTATTAGTTTTTAAATATTATACTAAATAATTGATATACTTTTAACTATCTATAGCTGTATTATTTTATATGGCCAGCTTTCACAACCATAAGCAATGATATGATTAAGCTTTATTTAACTGTTTTCTTTTAAAATAATTTATTAACTGTTACCTACCAGGTATTTTTAGCTTTAAATTGTACTATAAAATCTCATTCTCTTATTATTATTTATATATCTTACAAATATAACTTAAAATTTAAAATTTTTTAATAATTTACCTTTCTACCCTACCTATGACCTACAGACAAGGGCACAATATATAGAACTGAACAGAATATTGGATATGAGATAATTTATGATATTAGCAAGGCTTAAACAGTATTGGTAGCAACAAGGCAATATATACATAAATGGAGATATGTGGGTAATTCTGTTTGCAGGTTATGTAAGGAAGGCATGGAAAATATTAGACATTTATTAATAGAATGTAAATGCTTACAAGCAGAAAGATTACTTATAATGAAGTTGTGGGAGAATAAATATAGACCAAGTGTTTATACAGAAAGTGGATTATTGGTCTTTATACTGGAGTTGGAAAAAGATAAAAGAGATCTAGATACAAAGACAATGAAGTGGACAAAGATGATATTGTGAAAATGAAATGGAGTGAATAAAGAAGAATATGGGGAAAATTTAGGATGGGGAATGGAAAGGGAAGGGGACTAACAAGTTTTTCTTGGACATACTGGCTGAGATATTCCTGACTTCGATAAAGCAGTAGCCATATCACATCACATCAATGAAGTGAATATATTCTGCTTACATTTATTTTGTTTTTTTAAAAAAAAAACTCTTTTTACAGTTTATTATTACAATAAACAGATATAGGTGATACACTGGGTTTTATGTTATATTGATGTTTATATATATATATAGCTGTACAAAAACTTTTCCTAAATATTTTTTTAAATTAATTAATTAAATCATGTATTTCTGAATTTTAATTAAATAGATAACAAATTTATTTGATTAAAATTTTATATGTTTATTAAAGAAAAGTTTGATTTATTTTTTTATTAATTTAATCAAAACAATATTTTTTATTCCTCTAGACTTATGTAAAAAATATATGTTGTTGTATTGTTCTTGTATAAAGTATTCAAAAGATTAATGTATAAACAGAATTCAATATCTATAATTAATATAAAAAATGTTATTTTAAAAACAATAGACAAAATATTTTGTGAAAAGTTATACCAAATGGCTCTTAGATTAGTTGTATAGAAGAGAAATATCAGTTATAGTGAGAATAATCAATAATAGAAAATTGGAGCTGGTGGCAAAGTGGCTGAGCAAAATATGAGGGGGTACCCAAAAGTAACTGAAATTTTATAATAAAATATTGTTTATTTTTAAGGGTTATAAATTTAATCTCTTTTAAATTACTGTTCATTTGTTGCAATACACGTCAAAATGTGTTTTTCATTTTTCAAAGTAGTCCAGGAACACTTGCCAAAGTGATGTCTTTTAACACCGATTGTGGGTTTTTTTCATCACTTCTAAGTTTGTAAAAAAAAGAGTCATTTTTTTATTTGAGATAATGAAAGAAAATCACATGAAGCAAGATTGAGTGAATATGAATAATAAATCAGCTGGCTCATGCTGAATTTAATTAAAATGTGTTTCACATGCAAGGCTTTGAGAGATGATACTTTGTCAGGGTGGAGATTGCTCTTTTCTTTTTATCACAAAATGTGATAATTATGTTTCAGAACTTGCAGATAAAATACCTGACCATAATAAACTAAATCTGAGAGAACAATATCATATGCATCAAAATAAATTAGCATTGTTTTGACTTTGGACTTCACTTGTCATGCTTTTTAGGGACATGGTAAATTTAACATTTCAATTAAGCTATTCATGAACTTGTATTTTTATGAGCCCAGCTTTCTTGTAATCCTTTTCAAGAATCACAACTGTTTTCCTTGCCATTTTCTGTAAACAAAAACAGAATTTCACATTGTTCAACCTTTTCAGTCATTATAAAAATCAACAAATATAGTAAATGCACTTTACAAAAAAAGTGCTATGTGCCACCATGACTTCACACAGTGATTTTATTTGGCATATTGATATAGAAAGGTTTCTGCAAGAAGTATGTAACAGTAGAATCATATGCTACAACAGGTGCACAAACCAGAAAATGATTCTGGTTATTTTTGGATATCCCCTCATGACTATGTCTACTGAAGATCTTGCATGATGAATGAATTTAAAAAAACCATCTTTGAACAAATTGCTTGCCTACATATGAAGTCTTCTAAACTACCTCTAAATATCAGTCTGTGTGGCAAGCACATAGGTATAATAAGCTATCTCAATTTTTTGAAGCACACCAAAATTATTTATGAAAAGCTCTATATATATATCGAAGCATATAGGTATAATAAGCTATCTGAATTTTTTGAAGCACACCAAAATTATTTATGAAAAGCTCTATATATATCGAAGCTGACTGCTAAACCTCAATCTTACCTTAAAATTGTTTTGGAAACCATTAAATCCATATCTCCAAAATAATAATAAAAATATTATTTCAAATTTATATGTTAGCTAAAAGGAACTTTAAAAATATAAAAGCTTTATTATTTATGTAAATTAGTTGGCATTTTAATTCTTATTATAACTTTGCCATAGATAAGATAATATTCTTTTTAAAAAATACTTTTAAATTAGATATACTTTAGGTTTTTAATTCAGTGGTATTAGTAGTACTGGTTTATTCTCTTGTCATGTGTTTTTTCTGTTCTCGTCTCGTTATTCGGCAATATATTTGTAAGTATTCTGTTAGTGAATGTATAATTTTTGCATTACTCTTGTATTAAATAATCACAAAAATAATAAGCACAAAATAAAACACAACTAATGAAGTATACTCTTTTTGATGAAAAATAAGGTAATCAAGGTTAATTAATATTTTACCTGAAATTTATTTATGTTTATGGTAGAAAAGTAAACCATAGATGCAGCACCCACAGACAAATGGCACATCCCTCATCAATGCATCATATTATAATTGTCATTTTTAAATCTATATATTTACTCTCAGCAACCAATGTAGATTAATTTAGAATCATTACCCTGTAATTAATAATAACTTGATATTCATTTACTGACTTACTAACTAAAGCTGGATAATTACTTTTTTGGCTATGGGTGGACTATTTGAAAACATATAAATTTACCTATGTTCTGAAAATGTTTACAAGACCTTTTCTCCAGATTATGGGCAGCTAATTGCATTAGCAGCTATGCATAAAGCATTCTTATTTAATAAAGCATGAATGCAAAAGATCCGGATAATATACAATTAGTTGATATTGAGAACAATTGTTTAAAAAAAAGGTAACATGATTTGTTAGATTACTTATTGACACCACATGAGTTATAACGTATAATCTTCTTTTATAAAATTTTATTAATACAGAGCAGTTTACTTCTCTTTAGCTCCCTTCCCTGAAAAAAAAAAAAAAATTATTCATACAGTCTATTCTTGATTTTTAGACAAGCTTTCTAACGAGTTTTTCTTAACTCATATAGATTAGTGCGAAGTTGTATATTCTTTTATTTTTTTAAGAAAACATGTTTCTTATATAGTTATTTTCCTTATATGTATATATAATATCCAACTTCTAAGATTATTGTTTATGTTCCTATTGCAGAGTAATTAATTCTTTACGTGTAATAATTAGCCAAAAACATTTTCGATGCTTAACATCATAGTCATGGTAAAGATAAAAAAAAGAAAGTTCTTGTGATACAGATTAGATTTCCGGAAGAGTTACTCTCAACCATGTGTCTTCGAAAAGACAAACAGCTCATACCATTGATTATGAACACGTAAAGACTTTCACCAGATTCTAGTAACTTATTGTACATGTTTTTCATTTGCCTCTTTTTTTTTCTAACTCCTCAATAAACTTCTATCTTAATTTAAAAAATCATGGTAACGATGATCTGTTATTCATTATTAAGAAACATTATTTGTATAGAGATATTTTTTTTTCTGTATGTTCCAATGTGTATTTAGTTACATATTATTTGCTCACTTATTTTTAATATTGCACTGCTTTGGCAGTAAATCATGTCTTTTTAATTATTTCATGTTCCAAAATCAATTGATTGCCGTTTTATTGATGTTAGATTTATTGCATAAGTTTGTGGGCTGTTCCTTTGTTATGTATTGACTGGGGATTTCTTTTATCAAATTGAAGTAGACATATTCAAATAATACACTTAAGACAAATCCCTCACGATAATCTTTTTTTTTTAAAAAAAGAAACATGATAAGGACAATCCTGCTTTGGCTTTCAAAAAATTTAAGTTATTTGCACTTAGGATGGAAATAAAAAGGAACGAAGAAGTGTGGTTAAATAGTGTGCAAATAATTACAAATTCGAACATCTATAAAAAACATTAATATATATGTATATATGTTTTTTGTAATAAATAACAGATTAGCTTTGATATGATTATGGCTATCAAGACTGAAAAAGCATTTCACTAGTTATTATAGATTTAAAATGTATTTATTCTACACTAGAAACATAAACATGAAGGCTAGAATTTTAACCTTTGCTTCTTAACAACCATTAAAAACTGTATAAATAGATTTTATGCATTTTTATTACATATTTGTTTTAGGAACATTGATTTTAGTCATGAAGTCAGTCGTGAAACAATTCTCGCTATAGATTTATTTGACTTTGATTAGAGATTCGTATCCCTTCAAATGACTCCTCTCTTTAGGTTTAATATCCTTGGGTTAAATTTTGTTACTAAATTATTGACCGTAATTGGTTTGAATCTACTTTGTTAAAAATTTAATTATGGCAATTATATATATACATTAATGCTCAAAACAGAATATGGAAATTAAAAATCCTATTCATAGGCTATTCGTGCCTACTGCAATAGTTTTCATTTCAATGAAATCTGGCATTAATATTTGTGAACTTATTTTTAAATATATAAATATTTTTTAACTTGCTGTTAGCAATATTTTATTTTATGATAAACAATATGCAATTGTTTTTGTATTTTTTAATGTAAAATAGAAAATTTAAAATCTGAAGTTACTTTTATTCGACCAGATTATGTGAAGAATTAATAATAAAATAAAAACGAAAAATAATAAGATCCAACTTAAATTAATTACAAAAGTAGTCATTAGTGCATGGATTTGGTTTCTTATTTTAATATTATTTAAATTGTTTAGAAAAAGTATTTTACATTTATGAGATATGAGATTGAAGATCGAATAGTATCTTATGAACCAGAGTGTGAAAAGAAAAGAGATGATGATTCTTATGTTTGGGAAAAGCCCTCTGCTATATGTTATCAATGATGTGGGTTATTGTTTGGGTCTGTGAACAAGTAATGATAATGGTAAAAGTGCCCTATGCCTGGAGAGAGGTGCATTCCAATAGGAATGAATTAAATCTCTATGACATAGGATACACCATAAATGTATTTTTGTTAAAAAAAAAAAATCAAGTCTGATGTCACATGACTTAAATTTAATAAGCTTGTGTTTACAAATGTTATATATAGAGCTCGTTGAGGACGCCAGTAGTAGAAACTGGTCTGAGGTTGGGGGTATTCTACAAAAATTGTTAAGAGTTTGTTTTGCCAGCTCTATATATAACATGTATTTTTGTTAAATGTATTTTGTAAGAAAGAAAAATATTATAAGGAAGAGTTTTGAACTTGAATATTTTGAATCCAGATACCAAAATGAACTTGTTGAATAGCGGAAAAGATAGGTTATTATTTGGTGTATTATTTTTGTTTATTAGTTCATATGTTTCTCAATTAAAAAAATAAAAGTGCTGATTAAATTTTTCAAAACTTTTTAAACACAACTTTAATAAGAATTAAATGGCATTACCCAGACACATGCATATTCATTGACAGATATAACAAAATTCTCTGTTGTTTATTGTGAAAATAAAATATGTTATATATAATAGATAAATTCTCAATCGTAACACTATAATAATACAAAACTTCAAGGAAATCTTTTTATTAACTAATTCCAAGACCTAAATTCTACTAACCACAATTCAGAATAGGCTTAACTTATTGTAAATACTTCATTTTTCAGACTTAAAAATAATTCAAATAAAATATGTTTTAATATTTCTGTGATTATTAATATTTAGGATATGGTACAATTGATGAAGTTGTTTCTGTGGAACCTAATCCTGCAATTTTTGTACTGTTATAGTTGTTATAGTTTAGAAAAACTTTATTTTTATTGGAATACACTAATAAATGATCCCAAAATATTCTCATTCATAGATAGATAGATAGATAGATAGATAGATAGATAGATAGATAGATAGATAGATAGATAGATAGATAGATAGATAGATAGATAGATAGATAGATAGATAGATAGATAGATAGATAGATAGATAGATAGATAGATAGATAGATAGATAGATAGATAGATAGATAGATAGATAGATAGATAGATAGATAGATAGATAGATAGATAGATAGATAGATAGATAGATAGATAGATAGATAGATAGATAGATAGATAGATAGATAGATAGATAGATAGATAGATAGATAGATAGATAGATAGATAGATAGATAGATAGATAGATAGATAGATAGATAGATAGATAGATAGATAGATAGATAGATAGATAGATAGATAGATAGATAGATAGATAGATAGATAGATAGATAGATAGATAGATAGATAGATAGATAGATAGATAGATAGATAGATAGATAGATAGATAGATAGATAGATAGATAGATAGATAGATAGATAGATAGATAGATAGATAGATAGATAGATAGATAGATAGATAGATAGATAGATAGATAGATAGATAGATAGATAGATAGATAGACAGACAGACAGACAGACAGACAGACAGACAGACAGACAGACAGACAGACAGACAGACAGACAGACAGACAGACAGACAGACAGACAGACAGACAGACAGACAGACAGACAGACAGACAGACAGACAGACAGACAGACAGACAGACAGACAGACAGACAGACAGACAGACAGACAGACAGACAGACAGACAGACAGACAGACAGACAGACAGACAGACAGACAGACAGACAGACAGACAGACAGACAGACAGACAGACAGACAGACAGACAGACAGACAGACAGACAGGCAGGGGGCAGGGAGGCAGGCAGACAGACAGACAGATAGGCAGGGGGCAGGGAGGCAGGCAGGCAGGCAGACAGACAAAATAAATCAAAGAATGAATGAATGAATAGATATATATACAGATAAATAGATATGAGAATGAATAGGCTCTTAGACAGACAGATAAATAGACATATTGATAGATATGATTTTTAACATAAATCTTTATTAATTTTAGCAACACCTTCAACAACAAGACGTCGAAATCCTGCATTTAGAAGTTTAACGGCTTTAATGTCAGACCATTCAGAATCCTCATTTAGTGTTAATACTATTAACAGTTCTTCCAATCCAGAGACAGAAGAAAATTATGTACCTCAGGATTACATTCAACCCAACATCTTTTTAGATCAATTTTCTGTAGGATCTAGTAAAGATCGTGACCTCACAAGTAGTTGTAGCACAGGAAGTGGTTCTACCCTCTCTGGACAAGGAGATTATATCATGTTATTAGGAGAAAATGAACCATCTCAAGACAGAAACTTTTTTACGAATGAACAAAAACTTCAAAGTAAAATAAATACATGTGAAAGTGAAGGTAAATTCTTATTTTTTTTTTTTTATAAAAAGCTAAATAGGTATCATTTGTTATGCTAGCTATATACTTATTTTTTTGTTTTTGTTTTATATTTAAGTTTTTTGTCTCAAAATCATTTACTTCTTATGTCTTTCTTAATTAGTGTTTACCAGTTTTACATTTATTCCAGCATTTAGTTTTTAATATTTTTGTTATTCTGTTTTTGTTTTTGTCTTGTTTGAATTAAAAGTATCATGGTGTAATGATTGATACATTAATTGTCATGACCATGACCTGGAATTTATGTCTAAAATAGTAGTGTTCTCATCCAGGATAAGAACTAGTAGTTTCTATTTTCTTTAAATACTTTGTGGAGGGGTGTAACCATAAACATATGACCAAAGATGTAAAAAGCTGCATATCATCCAAGATGCACATCTCATGCTGAACAACCACTCATGAGTGTTAAAAGAGGATAGAACCCAGTTTCTACCTTGTGTGAGACTTGGTGTGATGACAATTACACTACAGAAATATTATCCCCTAAGTGAATAATCTCTAGTCTAATAAATGACTAATAAAAATTATTAATATACTTCGTCAAGTGGTTTGTGTCAAAGTTATGAGGGCTTTAAGTTTGACACATTAATTAGATTGTAATAATTGGCTATTTGTATACACTGAACAAAGATGAAGATATGGGTAAGAAATTGTGGTTCAGCATGAAGTGTGCATCTTGGGATTTTACATCTTTTTTACATGTCTTTCATCATATGCTTAGGGTGACAGATCGGAAGACAAAGTGTGAAAAGTGGATAAGAAACTGTTCCCTACCTTGTGTGAAAATGTAATGAAAATTACACTACAGTAATATTATTAGAATAATCTTTAGTCCAATAAATAACTAATAAAAGTTATTAAATGTCTTCTTCATTTATAATTTCCTTTAATGTATTCAACTCTAATTTGGAAATTAGTTATATAAATTAGATGGTGTTTTATATGAAAATATAAAAGATGTTATAAACATATTTATTATATGATGTTTATAAATATGGTTCATTATATTATTAATGACTTATAATTGATTAATATTGTAAGCCTTTTCCATTATTTTTAGGTCACTCTTGTGTGTACATAAATATTATATAAATTTATCTTACAATGACGATCATTGACTTAATACATGAATGATTATTAATCATTTTTGTTAGATCAGAAATTATAATATGTTATTTAAAATTAAACAAAGACTTTTGGAAATTTATATAAAATCACTAAAACATCATATGATCACCATTTAAAACCTCTGCTTACCCAAGCTGTTAACAATAGTAGCAAACTCATATAGTACTGGGTGGCCAGTGCAAGCTTTAATAGTCAATGGATGGGAAAAGGTTTGTGCATAAAATCTCTATCTAGTGCCTAATAATCCAATATCTTCAGAGTAGTTTCTAACTTGTGGCTTTCATCATTGAGAAGCCTTAGATCTGAAAGTACTGTGTCTATATCTTAGGATCACATGCAAGCCTCCAGTAGTGACTCTTTGCCTATTTACATAAATATAAAGCTAGGAGCTCATGGAATGATTGTGACTGTGTTTTAAAAAAACCAAAGATGTCAAATGTATAGATACTGGACTGGATTCATATCTATATATCTATGCAAGCAAATGAGTTTGGATTGAAAACACTATTGTATTTTCATCTTGGGGTATTAGGTTTGTAGTTAACTAAATAGATAAAAAAATGGCTGCTGGTGGATTGCATTAGATTTTAAGATGTAGGCACAGTGCTCTCAGATCCAAGACTCCCCACTGATGAAATCCATAAACTAGAAACTAGTCTGGGGATATTGGATTAGTCAGCATTAGATATGGATTTTATGCACAAATCTTCTTGAATCCATTGATTACTAAAGCTTGCATTGGCTGGCACTACTATTTGAAGAGTCTGTAAATTTGTTATATATCAAATGTATCAGTAATTCTTTACCATCCATTTATGATAATCTCACATTTTTTATTAATTCTTTGCCTGTTTTCTGATTTGATCTAAGATGATTAGTCATTATTTATGAATTTATTGAAATGTGTTTAGCATTTGTAAAATAAATTTGCATAATATTCATCACGTAAATGTTTTTGAGAAGTTATGTTCCAGTTTTTTTTAAATAAAATAACCTGGTTGTAGTAAAATACATATTAACAGCCATTAGTGTATTATTTATAGTTCCTATAAACATCGCAGTCATATACCATTATTTCTGAAGAGTTAGCTGGGAAATAAACTAAAAATGTATTCAGATTTGGTGTTTATTTTCACAAGTAATGCTACTAATTGAGATAATGATATTTTATACTTGAATTTCAGTTAGCGATATACATCTGGTTCTGTTTCTTATATAAACACAAAGAGAGAGAGTCATCAAAAACATAAGTTCATATCTTTTAGCTGCAAGAATTTTTGCATTAATATATATACTACTAATCTTTTTTCTTTCTTTTATGAAACTCATAGCTGAAGGCTTTATTTATTTTGTTTATCATTGCTTACATGTTTGTTTAAAATCTTTGAATGAATCCTACATTAAGATTTCTGTTTTGCTAATAATAATAAATTTGTTGCATTGGAAACTTGCTTAATTTTTTTTTAATTCTCTATTTCAAAAAACATTTTTGTTTTGAAATTCTGTCTTAAAGATTTAGATTCGAACTTTCAAATCAGTTTAAAATGTATCAATGTGACTTGTATAAGATCATATAAGTTTTTAAAATTTCATGACTTCTTCCCATTCATGATCAGAAAGGTATGTGATCTTTCTGCTAGTACTATATGTTCATCTTTGAATGACTGTCTGTATAGCAGACAAATATGTATGCCAGAAATGATTATAACTTTTACCTTTCCAAATTTCATCTTCCAAACCTTACTACTAAACTTTCCTTAAGTTTTTTACAAGTTAGACAGTGATACTATGCTCTTTTGCTTAATTGGGTTTTTATCTTTTTTTTTATGAGATTCTGTTTTGCATAGCTATAATTTTTATAAGTCTGTTTTAATCAATCATGTTTAAAACATCTGGTAATACAGTGATAAGCTTCATTTTCTGCATTCAGTTTCTTAGATTTAAAACATTAATCTCTTTAAAATATTATGTTTCTATATATTTTTATTATTTTTATTTATTATCATTATTTCTACTAATATTAGATTAAACTTTAAATTAAATCTCACTGCAGCTAAGTTAAATTCAACGCTTTTGTCAATTTAGTTATATTTGTCATTAAAAACCAGTCAACACTTAGACAATCCCAATATCAATAGCAATCAACAATTTCAAACTGTTGTCAAGGCAACCTCTTCTACAATTTCAAACTGTTGTCAAGGCAACTCCTTTTAACAATATATATATTGTTTAAAAAAGGTTGCCTTGACAACAGTTTGAAATTGTTGATTGTCATCTATATTGGGATTGTGTAAGTGTTGACTGGTTTCTAATTGTTATATATATATAATCCTATATTTTACATTTTAGGATTTATCTCACATTAACACATTTTGTATCTTTAGTATAAATTCTGATGATAATCATTTTATAAGTAATAATTTGTGAGTTTTTGCATTATATATGTCAGTCTCATTTACTTGACCCAATTTAAATAAATAAATAATCTTTTCTATCTTTTCCAAAACTCAAACAAAATTTCTTTAAGCTACCACTTAATTTTCTTTTTTAAGTAATCCACTATCTATAAATATGAGTTTGAAAAATTTAAATTAATTTGAGAAGGGTCATTATTATAAAGGACTTATTCATCTAAACTTCTGATACTAATTTATCTTAGTTTACTAGTTATAAAAATTGAAAGTGAATTTTAAAATTTTGTGGTTTTTCTTTCAATTTCATTTAAAATATGACTGATATTTATATATCACCATGATTTAATATTGTTATACTTTTGAATGTCTTTCTAGACAAAAAAATTAACCTTTCATCTCAATTCTTTCCCGAGATATGTACAATTCAATCAAACTTATGTTTCTCCTATTTTAAATTAAAATATATAAAGATATAATTCACGGTTCTACAACTTCCCTGATGAATCTTCATATTCACTGAATCCTAATTTAGTTATGGATTCGATTCATTACAATCACTTTTTCCTGCCATTAAAGTAATGACATTTTATATTCATTTCTCAAGGGTCATTATCAAGTGCTTATTTCCCTGCTCTATTTCTGATTCTAATTTATCTCACTTTACTAGTTCTAAGAAGGTCTTACATGAATTTTAAGATAACTTTCTTACTAATAATAAACATAATTTGAAGAATGGGTGATGAGAACGATATATGAAAGGATTTTGTAACATATATAAAATATATATGTTTGAAAATTTTCTGATATTCTTTTTTAAACATATGGGAAAAAAAATCAGAGAAAGGCAAATTATTCACTTGATACATTTCAGATGAATTAGCTTCACCATTTAACCCAGATTATCAAATCATCTCAAATATGTTCCTCATTGTTATTTTTCATTGTATTTTAGTTACAACTTAATATACATATAATAATGTTTGATATAAAAAAATATATATTTTATTTTATTAAATGCTAAGCCAGGCTTTCAGTATGGAATATCTATGTCAAATCATAACTGAAATAAAATTAGCAAGGATATTGGCATTTCCATTTGCTGATAAATTAAACTGGCCTCTGATTTTAATAAATTTTCATATTAGCATGTGTGAATATATGTATGAAAATTAATCAGGCATTTAACTATGCTGTTGATTTAAATGACCAGTGTTTTCTAAGTGGTATACTATTTATTGTATCTTAAATTTATGGCATTTTTAAAGTTGATTATGTGACAGGCCTCTTTGATTGCATGTTTTTTGCTGTTACTTTCAAGGCAGATAACCATAGCATCAGCAGGTTTAAAAGAATGGCCAGTGTTTCTTCATGGTCGATGAATACTGAGCTGTAAGCATTGTTGGATTTGACTATGTTACATAAATGAACATGTTGGGTAACTCTTGATTTTAAGTTTGCATGGGTTTTTACATATCTGCCATTATTAAATTGGGAGTTTAGGGCATATACCAGTTGAGCCTTATCGTCATAAGACTGGCTTAGTATTTAATAAAATAATATATATATTTTATATAAAATATATATATTTTATATCAAATGTATCAAATCTCTTCACAGTAATATTATTTCATTACTTTATTACATATTATTTAGAGTATATGTTCATTGTTATTTTTATATAACAATGTTTGTATAACATAATAAGTAATTATTTTTATTTTTTATGTATTTTTTTTTTTAAAAAAGATGAATTAATTTTATGATTATGCAGGAGTTTCACAATTATAGATTAAGTTATAACAAAGTAACATAACATTAACTTAAATATATAGTTCAGTGAATATTCTCTTTTAACAATCAAACTGGTACATTTTTTAATCTTAACTTCACAAAATAAAAAATAGATATATACACATCATGAATAATAATGTATCTAGAAAAATTATTTATGATTTAATTATTCAACAGTTTTAATTACATTATAAATCTTAAATAAAGTTGGCCAAGTTATGCAAAATTTAAAAATGCAATTTTCAAATTAGAGTCTGCTTTCTGTGTGAAATAAATATAAAAAAATCTTTTGTCTCATAAAATTTTCTTCCATATTAAAAGATCGAACAAAAATCCCATTTGTATTGCATAAAAAATTACCATTATAAATAATTTGTAAAAGCATTTTATTACTCAAATGTTATCGTCATTTTATAATTTTTATTAATTTGACCAATCATAATTAAGTAAACATTATTACATAATTCATTCCATAAATCTCCACATTATCAAATTACAAAATGATAGCAGTATTTAAATTTATTTATAAAATAAGAATATTATGTGTGAAATAAATATAAAAAAATCTTTTGTCTCATAAAATTTTCTTCCATATTAAAAGATCGAACAAAAATCCCATTTGTATTGCATAAAAAATTACCATTATAAATAATTTGTAAAAGCATTTTATTACTCAAATGTTGTCGTCATTTTATAATTTTTATTAATTTGACCAATCATAATTAAGTAAACATTATTACATAATTCATTCCATAAATCTCCACATTATCAAATTACAAAATGATAGCAGTATTTAAATTTATTTATAAAATAAGAATATTACTTAATATTTTATTAATTTCATAAGCAGATATAAATTTAATTGGAAAATATATTATATATATATTGTTTCATAATCATTATCATATCTCTTTTGTTGTCTGATGAAGTAAAACTTATTTTTAAAGTCCTATGATCCATCACGTAAATATGACTGATTCATATATTTCAAAGTGTTCTATCTATCCACTAATTCCCATTCCTCTAGCAACAATTTTCAAGTCTGTTATCTTCTTTATGTCACTGTTGCTATCTTATTTTCTTTTTTTAAAATTTTCTCTTCAGAAGTTGCTCTATGTCCATCATGTTCTTCTGCAAGTTTTATAACAAAAATCCCACCAGTCAATTGAGATAAATGAGAAAAAAATATGTAGGTAAGTCTATGTTGCTCAGGATCAGGAAATTATTATGAAAAAAAAATTACAACCATTAGGTATAACAGAAACTCACAGAAAATTTACGAAGATGGACAAGGAGCCTCGCAAAAATCACCAAAGCCAGAGTATTAGCAAAACTTAAAGCACTACCTGATAGAACACCCTGGGCTGCATGGAATCCCAAAATTCCTGTTTATACACCTAAGATCATTTGTCATCCCAATCATTAAAAGGATGGTGGACTTCCTGGCTGACAATAACTGGAAAGTCCAAGGGTTCTACCCCATTGCCATGGTGCCTTTGCTTAAAAAACCAAAGGTCCCTAGTGAACTTGGAAAATCTCAGGCCAGTCTTCATGATCCCTCTCCTGATAAAGACTATTGAGGGCCTGATAAAATATGACATCCAGGAGAACATCATCAGTCAACTGTCTGCCTGCCAGTTTGCAAAGAAGGGCAGCTCTACAGCAGATGCCATCAGTTGATTCTGCCTCATTGTCAATCATGTTCACAGTAAAAAGATGTCCTGGCCATTTGCAGTTTAATTAGACTTTGCCAGTGCCTTTGACTGCATCAGTATTGAGGTGCTCCCAAGGCATATCTCCAAATGATTGAAAACATTTTACAAAATCAAGAAGTGTTTCTCTCATTGGATGGTCAAGTTGTTCCAGAATTTCAGCCCAGCATTTCCATCCCACAGGGCTCACCACTAAGTGCACTCCTCTTTGCAGCCTATATAAACCCATTGCTGTTGTGCATTGAGGCAACCCTCTCAGATATTGCCATACCTTTGCTGAGAGAAAGCATTCATCAAGTTTCCTACATGGACGATGTGGTGGTGTTTCTCTCATCTCAGGATGAGTTTGTTAGATTAGAGAAAATCTTGGATCACTTTGCTAGCAAATTTGGTCTAAAGAGTCAATGAGGTCAAATCGGCTGTGTGATCAAATTGAGAAAACAAATTCCAGGGATATTTAGAGCAACTCTACAAAAGTTTCTCAGGTTCTTTCTGGTTTCCCCCCCCTTTCATTATGAGGAAGGAGCTTGAAGAGTCCCTGCTCAAGAAAGTTGTAAACTCAATTACCTCACTATCAAAGGTTCAGCTGTCATTGTTGGGGAAGGTTGCCCTTCTCAATGCCATAGAATTGCCAAAAATAACATATTTCCTGGCTGGATTTTACCCAACAAGGGCATTCATTCGCAACGTGGAAACTCAATGCAGAATACTATGTTGGGGCAGAAAAGCCCCAGTCACTAGTCTCAGTGTTCTCCAAAAACCGAAGGCTCAAAATGGGCTTGGATTACATGCAATCTCCACTTTCCTATTTCAAAGGACATACAATATATTAGTGAAATTATGTTGGCAAAATCCATGTATGGAAAGCCTTGCCATTGGTGAAGGCTTGAACCAACAGATCAGATCCCCCCAAACAAACAAGTATTTGGTTGCAACAACAAGTGTCAATGATTGTAGAAAAAACTAAGACATCAGAAGCTATGTTTGGCTTCAAGCTTAACTATTGGGAAGCATTTAGTATTACACAAAACAATGTGTTCACAATGGAGAGTCATTGGCATTCCGAGGTTTGCTAGGTTGACAAAAAGGATAAGACTTGAACCTAAGCTAGTGGATTTGCTGATAAAAGCCAACCTCAGAGCCCTTCCAATATGCGCCTTTCTGTGTTACAAACGGGGATACAGAATTGATCCAATCTGCCCAATGTGTAATAAAAATGAAGAGACAATGAGCCACATCCTAAATCAGTGTGAAATATGGAATAATCTATGTTATTGTGCACTTAAAAGAATTAGGGAAGCAGACACTATATGTACAAATATCTCAAAGGCAATAAAGAAGTGGTCTTTATGGTTTAAAATTAGACTGGCCACTTTTATATATTTCACCTATATGGATAGTGTAAAATAAGATTGTTTTTAACAATGGATTGAACAATGGGCCAGAAGAGCTTCTTCTCAAATTACTTAAATAGAGGCCAAAAACTATCATTCGAAAAATACACCAGCACTGGTTAGCCAGCCAGACGTAAGGATCAAATGGAAATCTAAAGATCAAAGACCCATAGGTGTTTATTGGACTGTTATGGCAAGATTGATTAACTGGATATAAGGACTCATATGCAGAGTCTAAAAGTTGTTACATTAATGTAATTTATGGTAAGTACAAGTTGTGACATCAAATAAGAATTTCATAGATTCTCTAGTAAATTGCCACTGGCTACATTAAGCAGTTTCTAATAGGATTAAT
>JAQFVV010014223.1:0-44803 GCA_028023455.1 Epiperipatus broadwayi
ATATATGTAATTATATAACTGAATATTTGTAAATACAGTAACTAAATAACTAAAAAAATTTATCCACTTAGGAGTGTTTTCGATTATCCCAGTAATCTGTGTCAACTAAAGCTTTGAAATGCTAACTTTCCCACAATTCCATGATCTTAATGTTTGCTGCTTGCCTGTTAATTAAGTTATGTTTATATTTATATATTAGCATAGCTTCCTTTACTTTTCTTTTATTGTTATTTTTTTCAATTTGCAATATTTTTACACTGTTAAAATTGAAATCAAAACCATAAATACATGATTTATTATGGTCATAAAAAAACAGATGCTGAAATATTATTATCTACTATGAAATTTTGTTTCAATTTCTGAACATGTTTTAATAATAGCAAGTGTTCTTTAGTTCTTTTTTCCAATGTACATTTAGGCTCACCTACATTGGAAAAAAATAACTAAAGAACACTTGCTATTATTAAAATGTGTTCTACATTGGAAAAAAGGACTAAAGAACACTTGCTATTATTAAAACGTGTTCAGAAATCAAAACAAAATTGCATAGTAGATAATAATATTTCAGCATCTGTTTTTATGACCATAATAAATCATGTATTTATGGTTTTGATTTCAATTTTAACAATGTAAAAATATTGCACATTGAAAAAAATAACAATAAAAGAAAAATAAAGGAAGCTTTGCTAATACACAAATATAAACATGACTTAATTAACAGGCAAGCAGCAAATGTTAAGATCACGGAATTGTGGGAAAGCTAGCATTTGAAAGCTTTAGTTGACACAGATTACTGGGATAATCAAAAGCACTCCTAAGTGGATAAATTTTTTTTAGTTATTTAGTTACTGTATTTACAAATATTCAGTTATATAATTACGTATATTGCTTTAAAAATACAGACATTGAATCATAATATATATATATATATATATATATGGATCATACCATATATTAATTCTTCATTATAATATATGTGCTATTAAAATAGATTTCTGGATTTATGCTTTTATAACAATTTGAGTATGAAATAGAAGAGAACCTATTTTCCTTCACTGAAATCCAAAACCTAAAAACTTATATAGATTTATAGAGAAAACTTATTTTGTCTTAGGATTGTCAATTAGTAATTAATGGTTTTCTGACAACATTAAAGGTAAAGATATATGCATTTACATGGATATAATCTCTTTATTTATATTTTTTTATCAAATTGAAAATTCAAGAAAATATTTAATTCAAAATATAAAACTCTTTTTAAAAGATTGATTATTATTTGCAGGATATCAAAGAAAATGTTAATCTTCTGCATTCTTATGCCTACAAAAATAGCTTTCTCAGTTTAAATCTTTATAGCAATTCACTAAATCCAAAGCAAAAGAGCTATTGTATAGGTTAATAATAAAGAAAACAGTATTTTAAAACTAAATTTAAAAAATCTTAAAGATTTAAAGATAAAAATATATCTTTAAGAATGTAAAATAATTAATTCTATTGTGTAAAAGTGCTAAAAATGGAATTGATAATTTTTAATTAGTCTTCAGTAAACTAGCCCTTGGGCATCTCAAACTTTATAGTTAAAGGTCAGATAAAAGAGAAAAACAATAAGAACAGAATAGCCAATAAAACATCCTTCAAGAAATGGACCACTGCAAAAGGATCATCATGATCATGACATCAGATTTAGTTAATCTGCAATTTTAATATATAAAAAAAGATTGGAAATAAAATAGGTGTGCTATATGTTTTAAGTCTGGGAGAGTTGAAAGAGAAGGGATTGAAAAGATTCACTTTCAATCCCTTCAGTTTTTCTAAAAGAAATGAAATATTGTTTTCCTATATTGTGGACCCTAGGACATCAGGGTCCTACAATAAAAGCCTGCAAAGAACTGTATTAGCTACAGTAAAGAGCCTCCAGATAAATACCAATAGAAGGGCCAACAACATACCGGTTTCCCCAGGATATCATGGAAATTAATGCTGGATCCAAATTACAAGCAACTATTAAGGATGGTCTTTTAATCTGTAAGAACTATATATATAATTCATGAACATTAAGTATAAATATTTCCAATATTTAAATAGAAATATAAATTTTTATCTGACCAAATTAAATTATTAATAATTATTTTTATCTTATATGTAGTTTTAAAATCATTTCCATTAATTTAATTTTTCTGTTCTTTTAAGTGTTTATGTTTTTTTTTTACATTAAGCTAAAACTTTTAATTAAATTATGTTAAATTTAAATCAGGTGTAAATGGCTGCATAGAATCATAAAGTTATGTTATTTTAAGGGAGGGTAAATCCTAGGTTATTTGTTTTGCAATTAAATTGGGTCAATGCATTAGATGTATTGGTGTAATTAGTAAATGTAGCATGAAGATCCACTACATGCAGGATCACAATATATGCTGCACTTGGGCAAAATAAGTCCCATTTCTTACTGATCACCAGAAGTAGATGGTATTTCTTGCTCCTTGGATCACCCCTTTAGCCTATGAAATGGGATTGTAAGTTGGCGAAAAGGACCACAATCCCTTCCTATGGAGTTTTTTGCATTGTTCTTCTCGCCAGACAGACATAGCAATTCTGTACTGAATGAGGCATATTTTTTTTCTAAATAACTACACTGTTTAGATGTATATTTCTGACAGTGCGAAATTGTGCTGTGGTATTCATGCTGCATTAAATACATCGATATATCAGGTAGATTGGCACTAGTTTGATTGCAAACTTTTGGCCTAGGGTTAAATAAGAGATATAGAATAATTTCTTTTTTGAGTGCAATCTATATAGTCTATCCATACTCGACACTTTAATAAAATATTAATAAATTCATCTGTGCAAACTTATAAAATCAAAAGTTAAAATGTAAATCAAATTATAGAATAAACATTATATTAAATTAATTTTAAATTTTATATATGTGCAAAATAAATATTTCTGTGTATTGTTAATCTGGAAGTGGCTTATTCTTATTTTTTATTATCCTTCTTTCTTTAAAAATAAAAAATACATTATCTCTGCTGCTCCATGAGCTAGTGACTGGGGCTAATGGTCTATAATAAAATAAAATTGGATCTTAACTTAAGTGTCTGCCTACTATATAAATTTTCCAGGTTTGACTGGCCTGGTGGTGCCCTGTATGGCAAATACAGTAAGACTCCACTTTTCCCCAACTGTTATAATATATAATGACCTTCAGCATTTGTCTTAAAGCTGAATGTCAAGTTTTATAGTAGCATAGTATTAAAAAATGTTTTTCAATAGCTTAATTTTTTTGATAAACAAACCTTGTCACTACTTAATAATTAAATGTTTATATATCTGATTAGCCAATTTCAAAGAACTTTTATAATTGTTTTGGTTTAAAAAGTAACATTAAGAGCCAGTTTATGATGTTTGAATCTTTTTAGTAACTGTTGTAGCTTTTAAATGCTTAATCTTAAAGGTATTATTAATGTAAAGTACTAATGAGTTTAATATTACAATTAAAATTTTTTTGTTTATTTATTAGAGTTTATTCAAAATGTAATATTATGGTTAAACTTTACAGTCAAGTTTAGAACCTTAAGACCAGGGTGCTATTGCTTAAATTAACTTTAAATAATTTATTTAATCTTAATTGTAGTAAAATCTATGAATTAAAAAAATAGGATATGAGTTTAGATGCATGCCTAATAAAACTTTAATTTTTTAACTCTTCCTTGTTAAACTTAATATTAAAGTTATTCTTAAATATTTTTATTTAAAAAAATACAATTGACTAATGTTCTGGGATCTTATTAAATTAAAAAAAAAGTTTAAAGAAAAATATTATGAGGTAATATTCTATAATATAACTTTTATTCTGCAATATTTTATTAATGTATTCAGTTTGACTATAGTAAATAGAGGGATTTGAACTTAAGATTTTCAGTCTATATTTATTCTCTAGTTCATCTAATGCAACCAACACCTATGACTACACACATGTAAAAAATCACCACTATACATATAAATGGATACATAATAGTCTGTGAATATGAGGGGTTATATTAAGGCAATGTCTATATGGGTATGATGACAATATCTAACCTATTAATGGTTTTGAGCACTCCATCATTGGTGTTTTCACTGAAATGGATGAAGCCTGTTCATTGAAGTTTAATGAATTGCTATCTTAATATAAACCGATCACTTATTGCATATTTGTGAGGGAGATTATGATCTGATCCAACTAATGAGTGCTGGTTCTGCAAAAAGTACATATTGTACCGGTCAAAAAACCTCCACCCTAAACTGCAAATCAGATCCAAACTCAGCCAAACCAAACTGAATTCAAACCCAATTCACCAGCTCAGATCAATGGATGATCTAAATTGATGGCACAGTCCTATGTGCGAAGGAACTAGCTCAACAGTTGGTGAGGATTAGAGACCCCTGAACTGACACTAATATTGGATAATAAATTAACTAAAGATAATTTTAAATTGAATCATATATATATATATATATATATATATATATATATATATATATATATATATATATATATATATGTTCGGGTTGCCAACACAGACAGCAAGTATTAACATTAAAAAATTATGAATAAAAGACTTAAGAAACCAAGTATGTTAATAAAATATTTAATAATACTAGTAATAGTTTTGTTCAATTTTAAATGATGAATATATTGATCACCTCTAGCCTTAAACAGAGTTTATAATTATAATAGGGATGGCAGTTCCTATTATTTGCCAATGAGTATTATGTAATATTTGAAAGTCTATATGTCTATGCCCCCAACAAAAAAATAAAGGCAGATAAAGGTATAAGTGGTGATGGAAATTATGATTCTTATTTTATATAGAAGAATGTGAGATTCATTTTCACATTTGCAAATCCATTCATGAAGAGCAAAATACATATTTAGGGCATAAATTTAACCTTTATTAGAAAACCTATTTAATTTGAGATAACTGAGAATTGGTTTGACTTTAATTGAAATCACCTCATCATGAATTACGAGCATAAGAGCGGGCTTTACTGGAACAGAGAGGTAATGGTGCTGACGAATTATGAGCTATAAATGAAAAGGAAAGATAATCACTGGTCAGTGATTTAAGTAGTATGGCGGCTTGTGTAACACAAGTCTTACTGCCCTTTAAGTGATGTGGAACAGGGGGAAAGCCAGGCTCAGTTATAACTACAAACCTTTGGTGTTCTGAATATAATATAATCAGGGAGGAAGTGCTTTCTTCCTCTATAATTTAAAATAACAGTAATATTACCACCAACAACTAAGAGTGGAAGATTGCTCTACATCAGCAACATTTGAAGATGATGACTTAATAGTCACCATTTGAATAATAAAACCCAATTTATTATAGAATGCTCTACGTGATGACTTGATCAAATTAATTAAATCAAACGAGCTTTTAACCAAAACTATTTTAAAGCATTTATAAAATTATATTAGTTATGCCCCAAACATTGTGCCCTCCCTGAATCTGAATAGGAAGTAACAGAAATTTGAATTAGAATATATTTAGTTGATTCCTTTATCGACTCTTTTGCAAAAACATTTTAACATTATATATGAATAACTAAATATTGGTGAAATGAGAAAATAGCTGGGGCATAGATTAAAAACAGAACTAATAATTTATTATTAACCAATTATGAAAATAGTAAACATTTAATAATTTTTTTCAACTCGATGATTAATAGAATGTATAAATTTAGTTCTAATGGGCGAGAATTACTATTAGACTTAATATTATATTATTTGCATAAAGCAAATGGAACAAAGGAGCTCATTGAGTCGAAGGATTATTGGCATATAATTAAAAATAAACAACATTAATAAGTCACACAATAAATATATATAATATATAATGAACCACCATCGTAAGAAAGGAAAGTTAAAGACTAGAGGTTGAGAGAATTACTATGAAATTAAAAAGCATAAATAAAAGAAATTTTTCTACAGATTTACATTAAAAAATGAAAAGAGCTCTTAAGGGGAATGTAAAGTAAAGTTTGAAACTGGTCAGAAAGTTATGGCTAATTATGGAAATATATTACAATTTCTTCTGGGGCAGGTTCCTTAGTTTATACATCTGGGTTGGTAAAACATAGGCATGCATTTTGTCAATTACTGGAACAGCATTTTAATGGATTTTCATGATTTTAGCAGCATGATTGGTCCAGAAAAGATTTAGCAGCTTCATTGAAGATTTTCAGGGGACTTCAGGAATCGTAGCCAGATTCCTGATGTTTAGCCCTTCACCATGATAGGAACACTATTTGAATTTATGATTTTAAGATGCACATAATTTAATGGCACTTCTCTACAACAAAATGGCTTCTTTTTTTTTCAAACTTTTCAGAGCTACTTATACTGTATCTGATGCCTTCGAACTAGCGCTTCTTTTATTATCAATGTCACAAAATCTACTAGTTGTTTTTAGATATATTCCTTCGATAAGGCTTTCAAACTCATTAACTTGAATCCATTTTCTAATTAGAAAATGAATTCTTAAAATCAAAAAAATGATTTTAATTAGAAAATCATTACATTTTAAATACTTATCTTTTTTTCTAATTAATAAAACTTTACCCATTGTTTTGGAAAGAGAAAATCTGAAAGCTTATCGAAAGAATGTAGCTTTTAATCACTAAAATTTTAACAAATTATTTAAATTAAAATCAAAACATTCCCGACTCAATGAAACTTTTGAACAGTTATATATATTCAAATATTTATAAAAATATCGCACAATCCACGCAGTTGTAATATATATAAATTCATGAATAATTTATTATGAATTTATTAATAGCATTGATTAATTTAAACTCAAACGAATTAATTTTAATACACATTTATAAAAAAAGTTTTTTTATATAAATTAGCATGGATTGAACGTATAAAGCCCCATTGCATTGGAAATTTAAGGTTAGTTGAAATGAAGGATAAATATAGACTGAAAATCCTAAGTTCAAATCCTTCTCTATATATTGTATAAATAAATATAAAATCTATAAATTTATTTCATAATCATTGATTATCAGTTACATAATTTTTTCAATTATTATTTTTTTATCTTACAGTAACTGGTCCAAAATTAAGTAATTATCATTTTTCTTGTTTTATGATGTAAAATTATTTCAAATTTTGTTAGCACTATTGAGACATTATCATAATATTTAGTCTTTATTTTATATATGGTTTAAATTTTTTTTAAAAAGTTTATTCCATATATATATATATATATATATATATATATGGAATAAACTTTTAAATATATTTACTTCCATATATATATATATATATATATATATATGTGAGTACATGTTTACCCACTCATATATATATAGGAATATTTAATATATATATATATAAATGAGTGCTTTATAAAACTGTTTTAAGATGAAGTGGAAAAAAAAATATGTGTAGCAAATTTAGAAGTCTTTTTCACTACTCAGTGACATTGGAAAAATATGACATTCAAAAATTGATTAATGATAATATTACTTTTAAAACAGGAATGGAAATTAGTTTCAAAATAATTTTTTCAGCAAAAGAAGTGTCTGATATTAATTTTCCAACCAAGGATCTGAAAATAAGCTATTAGAGCATTTTAATATATTCAGGTGTTTGAAAAGTTGAGTTATTAAGAATGAAAAACATGCAAAAGGAAAGATTAAATTAAAATGCTTTTATTGTTGGACAAAAGAATTGGATTTAAAATAAAAATTATTATTTATGCTTTGTGACAATGAAATATAAATATCTGTAATTGAAACATACATTCTCCTAATAATACATTAGATTATTAAGACAATAGGATCTTATGAATTTTAGTAAGCCAGCTAGAATTAACTGAAGCGCTGCTGTCTTATACCATATTTGCATAAAATATTTGTTTTTACATATTTTAATTAAATATAAAGGTAATGATTTAGTATATTATTTACTATAGTTATTTTCTACTTGTGGATGATACATTTTTCTAGAAAAAGATTGATCAATAAAAAATTAAATTATGATATACAGTAAACTTATTTATTTTACAAATATACTTAGAAAATAATAATAAAATAATTAATAAAAATTAAATTAATGTATATAGCAAAAGTATTCATTTGGTAAATTGTAATTATATAAAATGATACACATTTTTTACATCATTCATTTATTTAAATGCTTCGATTGATTTTGGAAAATCTGTTTGTTTGTTAACTTTTGATATTTTTCAAGTTAGAATGAAATTTTAAAATCAAGGTTTAATATATTTAACTTCAGTAGAATTGAATCACTAAACATCACATGATCACGATCTCTTATACTAGCACATAATTGTTAATAAACAAGGCAAAACTCTCTATACAGTAGTGCCACCCTGTGCCAACCAGAGTAATCAATGGATGCCAGAAGGCTTGTGCATAAAATCCCTATCTAGTGCCTACTCATCCAATATCCCCAGACTAGTTTCTGGCTTGTGGCCTTTGTCAGTGAGGAGCTTTGGATATGAGAGCACTGCACCTAGATCTTAATATTCTCAGATCCAAGGCTCCTCACTGATGAAGACCCCAAGCCAGAAACTAGTCTGGGGTTATTGGATGAGTAGGCACTAGATAGGGATTTTATGCACATGTCTTCTGGAATCCATTGATTACTCTGGTTGACACAGGATGGCACTACTTTATGTAGAGTTTTGCCTTGTTCAATAGAATTGCTTGAAAATTGATATATAATTAAGTTATAACACTTTAATTCATTTCAAACATGTCATTTTAGTATATCAACTACTATGATAGATTGGTAATAGAGGGCAGGAAAAATATAACAAATATTCAATAATTTCACATTTTGCAGTTGACATTTATTGTTAGAAGGGCAGTTTAATTTTTTTTTTAATGTAATATTTTTTAAACCATTTTAAACTCTTCTTGTATATGTATTATTATGTAATAATAATAATAAAATTTAACTTATAGCACACATATCTACTGATATATATATATATATAACTTAAATAATTAATGGTAAAAGAATAAAATATTTTTTATAATGGGTATTATACTTTTACATTTATACACACACACACATACACACACACGCACACACATACACACATACATATATATATATATATATATATATATATAAACATTACACCATAAAGCAATACAATACTAGCTAAAAATCCAAACTACCAAAATCCTTACAGGACCATGGTTTCATCTACTAAATAAATAGAATGTAGAAGAAACTATGGTTCTGCAAGGATTTTGGTAAAGTATGGATTTTTATCTAGTATTGTATTGTTTTATGGTTTTGTATTTTATTTATTACTAGTATAGTACTAGGCAGTTTTGAATTTTATATATATCAATTATGAATGTCCAGTCAATTTAAAGTATAATACAGTTTTACAATTTTAACAAATATGTCAATACTAAAAACTTAAAAATAATGGAGATAATTTTTTATATATTAAATGCTTTTATTGACTGTGCATTAAAAAAATAATTGTTTTTCAACTACAATTGAAGTTTTTAGATTTAAGTTGAAATAAAAGCATGGGTAGTTAAGTAATTAATTGTCAATTCCTACTTTTTATAACAAAGGATTAACTTAATTACTTTTTACCCCCCATACTCTTATTTCAAGTTAAATCTAAAAACTCCAATTGTGACTGAGACAATAATTATTATTTTTAGTGCACAGTCAATAAAATCATTTAATATAATTTTTTTATCTTTATTATTATTATACAGATTAAAAAAATCCAATTCAAGATAATAGTTAATAAGATATAAATTGGATGAAGTAAATAAGAAAGCCCAATAATAAATATTCTATTATTTATTACTTTTTTCGTAATTATAATTTTACAAATAAATATATTTATGATGTATGACAATTTTATTTTTTTATTATATAATATTTTACTTGATAAATATGCCTAATGAAGGTTTAAGTAATGTAAGAAATTAATATCTTATATGCATTTATTGTTTTGTAATTATATTTGTTCAAATAAATATCTCTACTATATATCACAATTTAATTTTTATTGCTTATTTTAATACTGTGTTGTATATTATCATTTAATTTGTTATTATTAATCTTTCACTTTTAGAATATGACCCTTGGTAATAGAATTAACTTCCAATAGATTACACAGTAACTGGAAACAACACTTGACTGTAGAATTATCATTATGCTTACTGCTAATAGTTTATTTAAAACCACAAAAAAATGAGATTTGTTATATCCAGGTTCAAAATATTTAATTGTCAAAGACCTTAATTTAGTAAATAGATAAAGTACTATTAAAAAATAAGGGTTTAGTAAGCACTCTATCTACCATTGATTATTCAAGTTTGTAATAGACATAAAAGCTGGAATAAAATAAATAGCTCTTGAAAAACATTACATTACCTAAATTGATGTAATTATTTATTTTACTTTATACCAATCCTGGACAAGAATTAGAGATGCCTATAGTTATTAAATAACTCAGCCTCCCTCCCCAATATATGGATACTGAACTGATTTAGATCAATATACCTTATACCAGCAAATTATTTTGGACTCAAACATTAATATGTTTTTGAATTTTAAATTATTCACATGATAGTCCAAAAAAATAAAGATATCTTCTAAATAAAAAAAAAGTTTAGATCCAAAAAAATCTAGGTGTATTAGATTCAAGTTTAAATTCTTACTGACAAAAAACTTAATTCACAACCTAGTGCAGGAGGTGAATAAAACAGTAATGAATAAGGATATAATAAACATGACATCTTAACATTTATTAATTACTTAAACTAAAGAAAATAGTTGAGCTGGAAATAAATAGTCAAGGTGTATATATATATAGTTGAGCTGGAAATAAATAGTCAAGGTGTATATATATATAGCATAATTACTTATAATGTCAGTCAGGGAACAAAATTTTCAATTTTTTTAGGATAGTCAGTCCATTCAAATAAATACAATACAAAAACTCTCTGAATAATATAATGATCTTTTTCTATCTATCTATAATCTTTATGCAGTATTCTGCAAGTTGTTGGTCTTTTCTTTTATTTGTTTGACTTTTAAACATCACATTTAAAATAATGCTTTTTGATTCATGTAAACATTTTCTACCTGAAATGTACATAAATGCTTACAATTAATTTTGATTAACTACTAATTACATCATTAAGTTGAATATCCATAACAAAATCATATTTTGGGTAATATATTTCAATAAAAAAATATTGATGAGGTTTTATCTCATCTTTTTAAAAATACTTTTTATTTTTTTTAAAATTCAAATTATTACCAGAAAAATAACGATTTGACATTCAAATTCAAATATAGTAAAAATTATACCACGTTATTGTTATTATAAACTAATTTGATCTAAAATCATGTTACATATTTTGTAGATGGTAGTAAATTATACATTTTTGATGAAACATCACTAGTACATACCCATTGTTATAATTTACATTGTCATACAAACTTTACCAAATTTTAGTTTAGAAAAAATATTTAACTTTGATTGGAAACAGTTTGTAATTCAGGTAGATAAGAGTTAAAACAACCTTTAATTGGTTCATTGAAGATCTGTGCAACAGCTCTCAAAAAAGAAATAAGAATTACTAACAAATAGGATTTTAATGCTTTTCTATCTAAGCTTTGCCATTTAGATATATATTTAGTGACACATTTTTAACACTTAGCTGTATTTTGTACATGCTGTTTGCCACAAAAATTAAGACTATTCAAAATTTGGAATAATGACTATTTCTCTGACCAGATTAAGATGATAGTATACAAAAGCTTGCTTTCAGCTCTTTCTGAGAACAAGTGATGGCACTGCTATCACTTTTAAAATTTAATTATTTTGTAGAGACCTATAGTATATATTTTCCAGTTTATATTTATTTCATGGGAGAAATCTGATGATATCAGTATTGTCCAGATATCATTTAAATATCATGCAAATTTTCAAATTAAAAAAAAAATCCAAAAATGGCATTATTGGTTGTATCATAATATAAAAAAACTGACAATAATAATAAATTGTTAGATTCTTTATTTTCAGATATTGAGAGTGAACTTTTTAATTTAATTATTTTGAAAAAAAAAAAAGTAATTTTCAATAATTTTTTTTTAATATTTATGGGTATCTATGAAAAATATTTGTAAAATATTTATTTAATCCAAAACATATGTGATTTTAATTGGATTTTTTTGAAGATACTTGTTTTTAAGAAGACAAATCTGTTAAACCTTAATTATGCTAGAACAGATATTAAAATTCTCTGAAAAAAAAATTATAATGCCAATGCAAAAATTGTTTTGAAATATTTCAAGAATAATGAATGTAATTTTAAATTTTAAAACAGAATTTTATTGTTTTTTGATTTATATAAATAATTTAGTTTAAACTAAGTAAATTAAACAATTTATATGAATAAAAATATTTTGTGTTCATTTAAAATAAAATTCAATTTATTTGTATATTTATTTAAAGTTGTAATTATAAATTTATTTAAATGCACATTGATTATGTGAGTAATATTTATTAAGGCTGTAGCCTCAAGCACATGCGTATAAAAATGCTTTCTTCCAAAGAGTAAGCTTGTGGTTTAAGACCTGTAAAGGTCCCTACTATTGCAATTTTATACACATGTGCTTGAGGCTACAGTCTTAATAAATATTAATATTTATTTTAAAAAACATTTAAAAAGTTTTATTTTACTTACTTTTTTTATATAAAACTCACTTTTAATTGAAAATGTTAAAAAGAAAATGAGCATTTATTTACACTATTAAACTGTTTTGCAGTCAAATTCTAATTATGTTTATACAATTTATTTTAAGCTATAGTTAATATAACATTATGATTTAGGAATGACAAAATCACTTATTTTGAGATGTTTTGGGCATTACAGTGGTGTTTCTATCACTTTAACCTTTTCCTGCTATTTTGTGTTTATATATAATGTTAGATGTGGGAATCATATTTAAATTATTAATTAAATAAAAAATATGAAGATGTCATTTTTGGAATTAGAATATTAATTTGCATATAAAACAGTCTGACAGATGCCTCATTTTAATTTCAATACAAGAGACAATTTCTGATTGGTGGATTACTTAGCTATAGGGCAATTTTTGAATTTGTTTCTTTTAAAAGAAAAATTGTAATTTTCAGTAGTATGTTTACATATTTAAATTAATTTATGCAATATATTTGAAAAAAATATTTATTCTAAACCAAAAAAACTACAGGATTATAAGTAGATTTTAATTTTAAAAAATATTTGCTTTTTAGAAGGCAAGTTGTAAAACTTTAGTTATAGCAAAGCAAAATCAGCTCTTATTGGCTAATAAGAATGGCTTTTATAAACATAGTAAAATTTCTTTTAATATTTTAATAATAATAAATATTATTTTGAATTTTAAGACATACTTTTATTCTTTAATGATGTCTAACCTAAAATTCTTTTTTATTTTAAAAAGTGGATTCAAATAAGAAATATGACATTCTCTAAACTTTATGAATAGACAAAATGAAGTCCAATAATGCAAAGCATTATTATAATAATTAAGATCACAATTTAGTAATTTATTTTACTATTCTGAAAAGTTTGAATACTAACTTGTAGAATATCTATTGTTTGAAAGCTTACATTTGTAATAAATAATGTAAAGATTATGAATATATGGTGTAGAAACAAGGTTTTGTTGTAAAAATAAAATGTTGCAACTATGACAAAGCAATAAATGACATAGCCACAAACTTCAGATAACCATTTAACAAATTATATTTATTAAATATAGCATTCTTTTTGGAAAATACAAAATTCACTATGAAATCCAAACAAGGGTTACTATTACAATTAAAAAAGAAGAGAGGAGTTGGATTTTGAACAGGTTAAGTCAGTAAAATTGAAATTATTGAATTGGTTTTATCACCATTTTTTTATTTTCTTAATCATTTCAATTATGAATGTTTTATTGGGTTATTTGATAAACAATTGTTTTTCAACATTTGTACTCTACAATATAAACATAAGTTGAAAACTAAGTTTAATACAAGCTAAGCAAAAATAATTAAAGAAAGCTCATGAAATAGGGAGTAGTGATGGTCACTAATATTAAACCCTGTCCAGATAAACCTTGGATAAGCTTATGATAACAATTTCAGACAGTTGGTTAGTAGCCAACTCAAATAACAATTCAGTATTGGTTAGTTAATCTTGTTATTAGTTACTATTGCTTGTTGATTTGGATCGTTTATATGTTTGTCAACATTAGTAACTGTTAAAAACATATAATATGATTATTTAACTCCAAAAAGTCATATTTTTTGAATACTTAATTTATTTATTTTTACTTTTAAAAACAATAAGGTACTAAAAGATTATTGTAAAAAAAAATAGGTAATAAAATAAAATCACAGAAATACTAGACAATTATAAGTATCTAGTCATGAGTATATAAAGGAAGGAAATCTAGATGTGAAATATTAGGCAGTCTTAAAATAATTAAAATAGAATAAAATATGAACAAAAATAAAAACTTAAAGTGTTATACGCTTATACTCAGTACCAATAAACAATAAATAATAATATGATAAGCAATACAGTTAACTTGAAAAAAACCTTATAATACTGCAAATTAAACATATTTGATTTATATAACTTAATATAAACGATAACATTATTAATAAATTATTATTACTATTTTTTATAGATGTTTGTTATTAGCATTGTTTCACATTAGTAAAAGATTTATTTTTCTAAAAATAAATAACTTTTTCAATCTAAGAAAGAAAATTATACTAAGAAATACAATACTACAGTAGTTGCTTTTATTTTTTATAGTGTTATTTTAAATAGAATTCAAAAGTAAAAATTCTTGTTGATGCAGCTGTGAAATTATTTTCGCAGTCTTTTTCTTATGTGTAGAAAGAAAATGGCATTATTTCCCACCTGATTTATTTTAATAAAAGATAAAGAAAGAGAATAATTGAACGTAACGATATTATTTTTTTATCTTCAGAAAAAAAAATTAATACTCTTGTCGTATTTGATATTGCTTAATTAAAGACTTACTTTAATATGTACATGTTCATTCTATATCTAGACAGGACTTTATAGTTAAACAATATAATGACTGTGAATCAATGTTAGTCATTATTTCTACCTCTTAAACAAAGTTACTCTATTATCTTAAAGAGATACATAATAAAGTTTTAGGAGGTGTATATATATATATAACGATTACAAATAAGAGCGAATATGATTCAGTATTATAAAACTTTAAATATTATATAAATCATATGTGTAAAAAGATAAAGCTATTTATGGAAAAGAACTTCCAACAGCCTTGACAATTTTCATTTAGATATTGTAACAGTCAGAAAACGTGTGACTTGTTAACATAGTGCAGAATTCGACCACCACACAGAACTGCAGCACCATCTAAGTAGCGAAGCCACCCGTAGTACTAAGTTTGAACATAGTTTATCGGTTCCACAATACAATCTACGAAACAACGCATCTGATGCGACATTAGTAAACATTTCTTTAGGCATGGTGGTCAGGGATATGCAAGAGATTCATGATTTTATTTTCGAGTTAGCGAATAATCACACTAATATTAATTAAACATTCATATTTACATAATCGAGGAAATATATAGAATGGGTATCGAATAAATAAAACGTAACTGCAGACGTAGTTTGAAATTATTTATTTAAAACATTTTAATGATAAATCATTTACTAGTAATATTTGCTAAGATTTAAAGTTTCAGTAGCGGGATTTTCCGATACTATTATATATTAAAGAAATACATTTATTTATTTAGACATATTTTATATTAAGACTTCAGTAGCGATATTTCCGATACTGTAATGTTTACAAAAGAAAAACATTTATTTGATGATGTAATCCAGCTACTTAAAATTCTCGAGCAAGTATTTCTAAGGCATGCCTTGAGGGATTTATACCTTTGCAATGCAAGAGTCTAAAGTAAAATTTATGATGGACATATATTTATTAAATTAAAAATATTTATTTATAACTAAGGGCAAACATTTATTTGAGAGTGAATTATGAAGATAATGCAGGGACGGAGTGATACATAGAATAATAAAGTTAGTTAAAGAAAACATGTGGTATGCTAGAAAGGCAATATGGAATGGCAGTATATTGAAACTGCAAAGCCATGAATGAGTTTATAAGAATGACGGGCTGGTGTTTGCCATCGGCCCAAAGCAGTAAGGTGTCACATAAGCATAACCAGGGACAAGCAGTTCGTGCCGAAATTGCCTGCTGGCTGCATGACAGTTGTCAAGCCCTACGGGAGCATTTATTATGTCCGCTTGTGTAGGACGACTGGGGTTAATTTCAACCCTATAGAATCCAGAATATTCACAGCTTGTAATGGGTCATCGCGTCTCTAAATGTAGCACATGTATATTGTACAGACAATCCTGGCAAGACTTAAATATATTTTCTAACTTGGCCCTACATTATCAACATTTAATAAAGAACGTTGGCGACTCTCAAAGAAATGCAAATTTTATGGAATTATTAATTAAGATTTAATAAATATAAAACATATATAAACTAGGTGATTATTACAACTAATATGCCAGCCATTTGCAAAGTAGTAGACCCTTGCATTATAATAAATGAAGCATTGAATGCATGTCGATTTATATGAAAATTAAGTTATTTATGAAAGTAAATATTAATGAAAATTTGACACGCATTCACTGTTTCAAGTGATCATAGATTTAAACATAGAAAATTATGAGCATGCGATAATTATATGATAAAATGTAGATTTTAGAAATACATACCCAAGAAAGATAGAATGAGGTAAGCTAGATTATTAAAGAAATTTACACAATAAATTAATTATTAAATTTTAGTTTTACAAATGATAATTTTACATTTTATAAGTTGTATAAGTTGTATGAAGAATGAACTATAGCATATTAGTAGAGTACTCTAGAGAATTTGGACACAGGTACCTGTTTTATGAGAAGTTTTCCAATTCCATTGGTTAGTAGCAAATTGTTCATGATTAGCAGTTCTTTCCTGTATTTAGGTGGTTCATTTAATTTAACAGCAGCAACAGCTTTCTCATTATTTTAGGCAGCAGCTCTTCATGGTTGACTTTATGAAGGGCAATGGAAGGTTTGGCATCCGATAGGGCATCTCCAGAAGGAGAATAATCTGGGCACTTCTACTCGGTCATACCATGGCAGGAAAAATTTATTTAATATCTTGGAGACTCAACTGATTGAGAGCAGAGCTAAGGTTAAAGTGCGTGTTGCTAGAAAGTCTAAGATGGCCTCCTTTTTTAGATCTTATCTTTACACTTTTGTTAGTGTATTTTTAGATTCCACTTAATCTGCAGGATAATCAATGCATTTTTGTTAATTCTAATTAGAGAAAACTGTCATTCTATTGTTTACATTTAGATTTTACATTTAGTTTTTGCAATTAGATTTTAGGGAATTTTTCTTTTTAATTAATGTATTATCTCTCACCGACTGATGCTTTTAAAATTTCAAAGACAAAAGGAAACATACGATTACTTTTACTTTTAATGAAATATTACATCAGATTTCTAACATTATTATTAAATGAAATTTAAACAAAGCAATAAATAACGGATTTTACAATTTAAAATAAATGGTTAAAAATATATTTTTTTATATAACTAAAAGAAATCTAAATTATATTATTTATCTTTATTTATTGCCCTAAATTTGAGATCGAAATGTGTGCATGTTTATGGTGAATTTTACATATATCTATACATTTTTAATATTGCTACACACACAATTCGATACCAAAAAGTTTAAGTTTGGGTAGGATAGATGGGTGAGTGAGAGATGATAGAAAAAGGTGAAACTTAAGATTTGAATACGAATCTTACTGTTTCAATATATATTTATCAATCTTTATTTGATGGTTAAGTATGATGGTTGTGGGATAGAAGTTCTGCATCTATAGTTGAGACTACAAAAATCACTTTGACATACCGCTATGTCATGTTTAGAAAAATGTTGTAAAATAATATTGACCAAAAATTATAGAAAGAAGTAGAAGATATAAAATCATAATTCATTCATAACAAAAATAAAAGTTTACAAAGTGTGAGAGTCAGATATGAAATGGTACAATTTCATGGGATAGATTTAAATTTAGTTGAAGTTTTTTTTATTAATGTAAACCAACTTTTTCATATAAATAATACTTGACTGTTTCATTATATTATAAGTACAATTTGGTGTCTTCAAAATCTCTATGGTTCTCTAAATATTTTTGATGAAGACTTTTGCATTTAGATAGGACTTTAGTTTTAGGTTAATATATGCAATGGAAACTGGCTACAATAAAATAATTAAACATTGAAGATAATAAGTGGTATTTAATTGTATTCTTTTTATATATGTGATTAAGATAGTCAACAAAAGTAGCCTATAAATTTTTTGAGCTTCTAGAAAAATTACTAAGTTTGATCAGAATATTAATCTTTGTTTAATGAAAAATGTTTAATGTTGAAGCATTTTAATACACATCTAATTTTCCATGGTTTTTCTTTTATGTAAAAAATGACTAATTTATATATATATATATATATATATATATAAATATAGTCATATTTTTACATAAATCCTCCAATATATATATATATATATATATATATATATTGGGGGCTTAGTTTGGGGCTAGTTCTATTTATAGTATTATTATAATTATTCATTATTAAAACATCATGTATATAATTTCATAATAAATTTAATTTGAGGATGGAGTCTATTACTATATAGTAACAACTTTAATTTTTCATTTGCATGTAATCAAATAGCAAATTTGTCTCATGTCTCTGAGTTATACAATGTGAAATCTAAAACTCGTATTTTAATTTCTTCTATTATCAAAACAGAAAATAAAGCTGATTCATTATGTTGTTTTTTTAAATAAAATCTAAAAGTAATTAATACAAAATATCATTAAATAGCAGCTAATCATATATATATATATATATATATATATATATATATAATTAGATATAAATATATATATATATATATATATATATATAATTAGATTCCAACCAGTAACCACCTAAACATTCACACTAAATATAGTAATCAATATTTCTCACTGCTGTCAAGGCAACCTTCACACCTTTTAATAGCAAGAATGGAAATCCATTCTTACTAATGGTCCATTGAATATATATAAACACTTAAAGCTTGCAACTTGACTACAGAGAATGAAATATTGATACAATGAAGTTTAAATAAACCTCTTTAAAAATATAGTAATGCTACTGAGAGCACTCATTTAAAATTGTGTTTACAATTATTAAAAAATAAAATTTTCTCATGAAACAAACATCATTTATTAATTAGAAGTGGGTAGAAAAAAATATAACTCAGACAAGCTAAAAGTAGTTGATTATCAAATAATTAAAAATATCTCTTTTCATTTAAGTTAAAAAAAGGAAATCTTAAAACTAAAAAAAAAAAAAAAGAAATCTCTTTTTGTTTAAATTATTTATTAGAATAAAATATACATATATGTAAATAACAAGTGATAAATGTATGCTTGATAAACATATTAAAAAGAAAAACAAATGAAAGCATATAATTGGAATGTCCCTCAAAGATTTAAATATTGTATGCACTCATAAGTGATATAAAAGCAGAATTTGCAATAGCTACTAATAAAAAACCCATTAGCAATGGCTACCAACTGATAACAGAATCAAAATTTTATCAAAAGAATGTAATCGAAAACCATGGATGAATTTCAACAACAGATATAACTGGCGGATATAAAAATTAATTAACAAAGTGACAGCAGGTCATCATATAAATAGTCTGGTTTTTCATCGGTCAATCAGTTGAGATCACAATCAGATTAAATAAGTTATTCTATCAGTTCAGTCAATTAGTCAGTCAATCATTGTTTACCAGAACAATACAGTGCTAACAACCATTGGAATCATATGGCCTTGCTCCAGCTTGAGTTTGATGGAACATCATCAACCTGCCCAATAAACTGATGCCTGCATATCAACTTGAAAAACCACCATGAATATCTAACTGCCTTAAAGAATAGTGCCCTGAAACAGTGAACAAAGGAACCTCCACAAAACCTTGGATCCAACTGGTTGGAAAAATTTACATGAAGCAGCAAACAGCAAGAAATCCACATCCAAAGCCTATAGGTAATGAATGTTTTATTATTTCATTTCTAATATTAAAGTAGCCATTGCAATTATTTGAAGCCTCCCAGAGTCAATTAATAAATGAACTCTATAACCACATAAAATAAACTATTGATGTGCATGTTTTGAAATGTTGTATATATTAATGCTTTATAATATCTTATATTAATAACATGTATTTATTTAATGTTTATTGTGTGAATTAAGAATGTGTGTGGTTATTATATAAATTACCATTGTCTAATTTAATTACAATTTTATAAAAGTAGTGTAAACTTTACAATAATAAACATTTAGTTAAATAAATTATTTTTAAGCTTAATATGTGTCAATCAATTCTTTTATCACTAATTAAAACAGTAAAACATTATATTCCTTTTGATTGAGATAGTTGGGATATTTTTGGTGCTGAATTAGTTTGCCAATCATTCAAAGTGCATCATTTATCTATGGGTAACTGACAGGGCCCCGGGGTGTATTGTGAAACAAAAAGTGCTTTGAATGATAGATGTTGAATTCTGCAGCTGAGAAAACATCTGTATCCTGGAAGTGTAGCCATATTTATATATATGATATACATACCTTGGCTTGGATACAGGTACTCTTTGTGTACTTTCTTCTCTGATTAAGGCACCATGGTGGTGCAATATTTAAATTGCCTTGGTATAAATCAAATATATTAGGAATAAATAATTGTTTCATATTTTTGTATAAAAGTTTTACAACATTGTTTCACAAGTTATTTTATTTAAAGAGTCAAAAGTGAATATAGATTTTGTTGCCTCCCTCAGTGATCAACTAAACACACCACCAGGTTGCATTGGATTTACCCAACATAGGGCAGAAGCATCATGAATGACAGTTAACTAAATATTTTTCTTGTTTGAAAATAAAAATTTAAAGAAATGCTAAATTGTATAATTGTATTTTAAAGTGGTATAATTTAAATAAAGAATTCACCAAAACTATTTCTTTTTCTTTAAACGAAAAGATAGAATTAAAGAGCATTGGATATTTTGGGTGGAGTTAAGGCATTGAGAATGGGTAGAGAAAAAGAACAAAGGGTTGGAGTTGGTCATATGTTACATTTAACAAAACAAATAAACAGTTCACATTTTGAATTATTTTAAATGAAAGCATTAGTTTAATAAACATTAAAAAAATCAACTTTGAAATTGAAATTTTGGAACATCGAGCCAGAAGAAAGCTCAATATTTTTTAAAAATCCCCAAATGATAGAGAAATAGAAAAAAGAGATATCTGAGACACAGATGTTGATAAAAATGATGGTAAATATGATGAAAGAAATGCAAGAGTTCAAAGCAGAAATGCATCAAGAATTGAGGCAATGTCAACAAAAGTTCAAAGCAGAATTGATTGAAGAAATACATCAGGGATTAAAGCAAAGTCAGCAAGAGTTCAAAGTAGAAATAATTATATAGATAAGAGAAATAAGATGTGAGATAACAGGGAATGTAGAGAAAGACTAAGAAATCATAGAGTTAGATTTAACCAAAGAAAATCAGGAAACAGAAAAGGAAGTTGAGGTGATAAGAGATGTAAGTGAAGGGAAGTATGAATTAGAAAATGTAGATCAAGAGATAGTAGAACAAGATAGCATTAAGTATAGCAAGTTGGAAATGAAAATAATAAATATAGAAGAAAACAAAAGAATTTTCACAGGGAAATAAAAATAAAAAGGTTAAAGTAAATGTTTGCTTTAAATGTAGATTTAAAACAAAGAGAAAGAGCAGAAAAAATATTCTCAGTTTAAAACTCTAATGAGTTTTGCTGAGTATAAAGGTTTTCTGATTTTAGCGGCAGAAAATAGAACAGAACAGGAAAGAGACAAGACAACAAATTATAAGTGAGGGATAGATGAAAGTAGAAAGTTAATTTATAATATAGAGTTAGAAGGTAGAAAGAAAGAACCACCTGACAAAGTTTAAGAGTTAGTTACTGGACGAAATGTTAAAGTAAAGGAAATAAAGAAAGGATTGAAAATGGATAAAGAGTAAAATAATTGTTTTGACATAGGTGATAAACCTGAATCAGAGAATTCTATTTAAAACTAAAATAATAAATAAAATAAAAAAGGGAAAGAAATGATGAGTTTTTGTAAATAATAATAATGGAGGCTTTATTGGATAAAATATTTTTTTGTCACGCACATATTAATAAAGAAATGTGTTCGTAAATAAATGAGTCAAACTAATGTTTTAAAATAATGTTGGTAGGATTAAATAAATGAATAAAATAAAAGAATCATGTATAATAAAGTAATCAAGATATATATATATATATATATATATATATATATATTATTATATTTATACAGATATATATATATATATATATATATATATATATATCTGTAGAAAAATAATAATGTAGTGCAATAGAATAAAAGTTTTTTTTTCTTTGAAAACACACCTTAATAAAATCAAGTTAAAGAAATAGTTTAAAAATAATATTGCAAGATTAATATAAATAAATAATATAAATGAAATGCAAATCTAAGTTTAAGTTAGGAGTTTATAAAATATTGTAATTAGTTGAAAGGAGGGTAGAAACCATAGAAATAAGTTTTAGGAAAAGTTAAAGCTGCCAGCTGGATGAACTCAGCAATTGCAAGAAACTGTCAGGGATTACTTCTCAGGCAAGAGTCTCCATTTTCTTTAAAAATGTGCACTGGGAAAAACCAGAGTAAGCCACGAGTCCCCATATTTCATATTATTTCTATTTTGTTTCCAAAGTGTAACTCAAATTGGACAGTAGACAAATCCTGCCATTTACAGTAATCTGTTCTTTTTCCAAAGTCCAGTAAAAAAACTGGAAAATGAAGCTTCATGTCAAATATGAGTAAGTTGGTGTAAGCCAGTAACTCTGTGTTCATGTTGTTTAAAATGCCTGTCTCACAAAAAAATAGTGCTGTCCTAGAGGTCATCATGTAGTACTAGATCATTGTAAGCAATGTTATCAGCCAAAAAAGAAGAAAAGCATAGTCAAAAAAGATTGCTCTCAGCATGTATAGTTTTAGATAAAGAAAGTAAACTTAGAGAAATAAAAATTCATGTAAATAATTCAGATTTAATAATTAAAGTTGCAGAGATAAAATGGTCAAGAGATACATTTTATTCTCAAATGGAGGGTGGTATAATGTAACGCTATTAAAAAATAAAAATTTCCCATAAAACAAACATCATTTATTAATTAGAAGAGAGTAGAAAAAATATAAGTTAGACAAGCGAAAAGTAGTTGATTCTCTAATAATTAAAAATATCTCTTTTCATATAAGTTAAAGAAAAAGATAGGAAATCTTAAAACTAAATGGAAAAAAAGAAATTTTTTTTTTCTTTATTTATTAGAATAAAATATACATGTGTGTAAATAACAAGTTATAAATGTGTGTGTTAAATATATTGAAAAGAAATCAAATGAAAGCAGGTAATTGGAATGTCTCTCAAAGATTTAAACATTGTATGCACTCATAAGTGATATAAAAACAGAATTTGCAATAACTACTAAGTAAAAAATCCACAAAACAACAAATTAGCAATAGCTACCAACTGAAAACAGGATCAAAATCTTATCAAAAGAATGTAATCAAAAATAGTGGATGAAATGTATCAACAGATATAGTTGGTGAATATAGAAACTAATTAACAAAGTGACTACAGGTCATCACATAAATAGTCCAGTTTTCATTGGTCAATCAGTTGAGATCACAATCAAATTAAATCAGTTCTTCAATCAGGTCAGTCAATCATTCAATCAATTAGTGTTTACCAGCACAATGTCTATGAAGGTAACAGATTCAGACTATTATCTATTCATTGATCCACATGTTGTAGCCAATTTATAATGGTACATGAGGATTTTAAAATGTGAAGTTAGTTGTATGCTGTAATAAATATTTTGATGCACAACTAATGAGTCCTTTATAAACATTTACATTTATATCTATGTCAATATAAAAAAATGTGAAAACAAGCTGAAACAATTTTTTAAAATGTCAAAGGGAAATTTTATTGATTCACATAATATATTCAAATAATCAAATAATTAATAATCTCAGAGTACATATAATGTTTATTTAAGCCTGATATGTGATTGAAGTGTATTTTAATAAGTGAGGACATATAAATAAAAAACATGAAATAAATTACTAATAAATGATCCTCATTTTATTTACATTAATTTGACACATAAAAATAATGTTAAGTTTGTTAAACTTCAATAATATTTTTGACTATTAACATACATATTGATTTATAATGTTATTTACAAGAAAGGATTAAACAAATATCAAGGTAAATCTTTTCCATAAATCCAGATAAGTGCTGAGAGTAGTAAGTCAAATAAAATGATGTAGTAAATTACCTTTTAATATCGTTATTTTAATAGATAATAATTCATTAATTTGTCTTGCTGAAAAAATAGACATATATAAATGTAATCTATCTATGTAATCCATTCTCGCAAAACTTAGGCTATAGGTTATGTAGGTATCTACATGACTCAACAACAACTTCTTTGGACTTCTAAATACCCAAAGAAAGAAAACAATAATAATAATAATAATAATAATAATAATAATAATAATAATAATAATAATAATAATAATAATAATAATAATAATAATAATAATAATAATAATAATAATAATAATAATAATAATAATAATAATAATAATAATAATAATAATAATAATAATAATAATAATAATAATAATAATAATAATAATAATGTATATATCTAACCTAGATATAATTAAAGAGGATTTGAATTCAGACTTTCAAGCTCCCTACAGTCATCCATTCTATCAAATGTAACTGATTTACATGTATGTGGTCATATGTATCAGTTATATTGAAGAAAGTAGATAACTTTAGGATGTTGAAAGTTGGGTTCAAATTCCCTTTAATTACATCTAGGTTAGGTAAATACATTATACTATTTTAATATTACATATTCAACCTGTACATTTCCCATCCCTCCTCTGTATATTTAAATGGACATATTAAGATATTACCTAGATACACTTGAGATTAACATGGGTATGACTTTACTATTGACAGCATCACAGACTTTGGGCATTCCATGATCAGATGTTTAGTGATATGGATGGCTGAAAAGTTGGAAGTGAAAATGATTGAATCCTATCCATTAAAGTATGCAGATTTTTATTTTAATATAAACTGATCACTGATTATATATATATATATTATAATGATTCGGATAATGAGCTTAACATAATCTACACTACAGGGCACCACTAGGTATTTGAACCTAGAAAATTTATATATTAGGAGATATGTAAGTAAAAAAAATATTTATTTTTTTTTGGTGGTTGGTTGTTTTTTTTTTTTCATTTTCTCTGTATAATAAGAGAAATTAACATTTTTATTAAATTTTTTTTTTTATATAAAAAAAAAAAAAAAAAAAAAAAACACCCACTTATATAAACAAAAAAAAATTAATAAATAAAAAAAAAATATTTAATTATTTAAAATTTTTTTTTATTTTTATATTAAAGTTCACTAAATGTCCAAACTTTTACTAATCTTTAAAAAGACTTTTACATTGGTATTCTTAAGTAATGAAATTTAAGGCAGTTAGATTTTATCATGATAGTAGTTTGATATTGTGTTGGAGAGTTTATTGTTCTTGTGATTTTAACAGGATGATGGAATATTTTTTGAAACATCAAGCTTAATTAATCTGTAGAGAAGTAAACAACCATTCTCTAGGATTTTCTTCAGTAATGGTCAGCTTGTTCTTGTTTGTAAATAGAATGATCTTTTTATTTTAATTATCTTGAGAAAATTTCATATATAATTGCTCTTAAGGGGATAACTCTTTTGCTGAATATAAATGTCACCTCAGCAAATACATTGGTAGAGCTTTGAAAAGGATGAAGCAAACAAGACACCTTTCTACTGTATTATATTTTCAGCCAGACATCTTCAACATTTATTGCTTACAATACTTGTTTTCTTTATGACTGTGTGAGTTGTCTGAGATTTATAAAAGCTGGATTAAAAGTAAGTAAAACTTTTGCTTTTTAATATAGTAGCATGTTTTCTGATTAATATTATGTAAACATTGTTATAATGCTTTCAAAATAACTGTCATGTGATGTATTATTTGATCACCTTTATAGACATTTTGTGAAGTTATACATATACTTTTAAAATAATATTTAGAAATTGAATTAACATCACTAAAAATTGGTTTATAATTATGTTTCCCTTTGAGGTTTATTGATAATTTATTTTAGTAATTTAGTATAAACAGTCTAAAGTGCTTATTGAGTATCTGAATTAACATTTAAAAATAAATAAACTTGCATGAAATGAAATAAAATTAAATACATTTTTTTTTTGTTTCCATATAAAATCTGATATATGAATGTTAATACAATATAATGGTTAATGTCACCATGTAATGTAAATTAAAAATGAAAATAGATTACATTTACATTGAGGGGAACAAAAATATTTGCCTAAACAACAGCTTCTTTATTAACATTATAAATATGTGATTAATTGTTAAATGATATTTTTTATTATTTTCATATAGATAATAAATTCTTACATAAATTAATTGACAAAGTAAAATCTCCTTTCATATTTTCCAATAACTTTGCTTGCAATGCTGTCCATGGTAAATAAATAAGTTATTAATAACATTGAAGAGAAAAATTGAATAACTACTTAATGCTCATTAGTAGCCTCCATATTCTAATTAAAATTGCCATGGAAAGAAAAAATGGATAAGTTCCTGATTTTACATTTTTATTTCAGCAATAATAATGTAACATATTTTTTTATTTAAAAACCACACATACGGACATCTATTTGAAGATTTCTTTTTATCATCATCCAGTTCTGATATTTTGACAGCTAGAATACTCATTTCAATGATCTTTTTTAAAATGAAAGTATTCTGGAGAAAGAAAAGTGAATGCTTATAATGGCCTTCCTATTAAAAGAGAAATATAATAAATGTAAAAAATTCAGAAAGCAATAAACAAAATGTATTTTTGTAAGTGTATGCATTTCTTATAAAATGGAACCACAAGTAGAATTAGATACATGTTAAAACATTTCAACAATCTGACAACATTTACCATTTAAAAAAAATATTTTGCTCATTATAAAAAATTAATTTATTTTGCAAATTAAGAAAATGTATAATATTTCTAATAGACTAAATATTGCACCATATATACAAATAAAAACATTGCATCAGTGTGTTGAGATTAGTATGATTATGCAGTAAAACATCATCTGTAAACATAAGTCTTAGCTTAATATATTTAAAATTTTGAACATCCTAGAGATTTTAAAATGCATATTTGTACTCAGATTCAACAATACTCAATGAATATTTTGAAGGATCAAATTGCATTAATAAACATAATGAAACATCCAAAGTATATTCTACATGCAACAGTTTTTTAATACAAAATAATAAAAATTATTAACTAAATTTAAATTCAATTATTTAGTCATAACTATCTCAAGTTTAGTAATCACTTTTTGTTTATATTATTTTTAATTTTACAAAAAGTGCAATGTTTATTTTGTTTCACTTGTTTTATGATATTAAGCATTCAATCTATTTCTAAGTTTTTAATTAATCTTTAACAACTACTTTCTATGTCTTTGCAATGATTACATAATATCCTTATCCAATTGAAAATAAATGTTATTTTGCTGAAGTACTAATAACTATGTATCTTAATATTCTACACAGTTATTTTCAAAAGTTACTGTAAATTATACTATGCATTTTTCTGTGAAAACTTTTAATTCACTTTAATAAAAAAATTGACTTTTGCTGTATAGATAATCAAAGAAATAAATATGAATGATAGATGTTTGTCTGAAAATATAGTAATTATATATTGGACTATTTTGTCATTTAGAATTAATAATTGAATGTTTTTAGAAAAATTCAAACTTTATATAATAATGTAGATGATAGTTTCTGTCAAGCCATGTATTTTTTGTTGTTTTGGGCATGATAATAGTGCTGTAATCATTATATGTTTTTTAATTATTTTGCAACTGTCTATAACATTAGATTACATTACACAATTTTATTTTATTGCAGAAATAATTTTAAAATTATTAGTTGGAAAAAAATCAAAAGATGTCAATGTCAGATCAGTCTATACAAAATTAAAATATATAATTTGCATATGAAAGAAGCTAGATCAGTTCCATTTTGATCTGAATAGAAATGACAACATCTGATTGGTGTATCATTTAGCCTGAAGGCAAATAATACAAAAAATGCATTTGTTAAGAAAATTATAATTTTCAGTAATTTGCTTACATTTTAAATGTTATTTATGCAATATTTTTGTAAACTATTTTTTAAAACCAAAATAGTAAGCAATTACAATTATATTTTATTTCAAAATATTTACTTTTAAGAATACAAGTCATAAAAATTTTGTTATGGCAAAGTAGAAGTAATTTCTTTCAGACAAAGAATGGCCTTTTGTCAATAATACAAATAATTTTTTTTTCAATTTTTATACCAATACATTTAATGCCTTATTTTAACATATATTTTCTTTCTTTAATAAAAATTAACTCTAAATTTATGTTGATTTCAAAAATGGAATTCAAATAATAAATATTAACTTTTTGCATAAACAAAATTATGTCCAATAACATTAAGCCCTATTGTTTTATTTTCCCATTTTCCAAATTCAAACATTAACTGTTACTACATCTATCATTTGAAAAGATATTTTTGTAATAAATAATGTAAAGATTATCGATATAGAAAAAAAAGTTAATTATATAAAAATGTTTAAATATGGAGTAAGCTATCACAAATGTTTTTAAAATAAGGATGGTAGAATTGGAATTAGAGCAAGATAAACTTTTTCAAATACATTCATATGTAATTAATAGCACAGAAGATCTTTAGAATTACGAGTACTGAATTTAGAGTAATATTCTAACTAAATAGCTATTCTGTCAAAAAAAAAGATTAATAGAAATTTTAAATAGTTATCAATGGATATGTTCTTGATTTCACTTTTTAAGGGAAGTATTAATAAATGGCTTTCAAACAATATGGATTATTTCAGTATTTTGTCTTATAGGGCCATTTAATATATATGAATATCATTTTATTTTATTTTACTTTTACTGATTTTTCTCTATCCAATATTGTTGTATATGTTTAGTAATAAATGTATGGTCTGTTTTTTGTACTTTAACCATAACTTTGCTTCTTTTAATCATTAATCAATGGGTTGGTTAGTTTCACTTACATATCTTCATTTACATTCATATAATATTTCATACATGCACTTTTTGTTTTTCTGTATCTCTAATTTGAATTTTTTAGAGGTTAGAATGGTTGAAGATTGTTTTAGTTTGCCTGCTATCTTTGATAAGTATGGATATATTACAACACCTATAACTGATTTGATTTTTGATGTTTCCTTTGATTGTTTATTTAAGATTTTTGCAATGATAGTTTATGAATACTTTTCTCAGTTATGACATTGTTTTTGAACTTAGTTTGTTTGCCTCATTTCATGGTGATAGAATAATCTCAAATTTTTTATTTTTGACATGATTGGTTATATATACTAAGTACTTTTCTATTGTGTGAATTTTATATATTGTAGTTTTAATTTTGTCATAAAAAGAATATTATCACAATAACATCTAAGAATGTCAATTATTGTTCTGATTTTAATTCCATTGTTAAATTAAGGAAAAGAAATATGTTGTTGATATAAGTCCAGAATACTTATAAAAATATTTCATCCTATACAAGAAATGTTTTATTGACATGACAATGTAACTTGAGCTGGAGATAAAGTAGTATTTATGGTTATGATATCAAATTCTTCCATAACAAAAATGAATCTATAGTCATCCCTTGATTTTGTTGGAAAAATTCTGTGTTATATAGAAATATGTTATTGTTATGCAGAATGGTAAGTCTCCATTATACTATTAATGGGAAGAAACTGTAATTCTCATTTAATTTCTTACAATGGGCAATAATTCACTACAGGGTATATTTGTGAATAAGTTTTTGGCATCAATGTTTTCAAGTAGGTCAATTGTTTTAATTTTCATGTTCTTGATTAATTTCTCAAAGTATTTTACAATCCCTGATAAAGGACTGGGTTTTGGATTCTGAATAACTAAGAAAACATAAGAAGAAATTTTAACAAGTTTTGCCATTGGTAATTTTCTAAAATTAATAGTAGTTCATAATTTAAAATACTTCTATTGAATTTTAGAGAGACCATGAAATATATATTAATCTGCTTTTCTTGCAATTAGTAAAGTGCCTATGATGCTTTTTGAGTAATTCTTGCAGTTTTGTGTTTATAGCTGATATAAAAAAATGTCACAATTTTGTATTTGCCTGTTGTGAAAAACTCTCTTATATTGTTATCATAATCAGTGAGATCCATTGCTACTCTAAAAAATTCCATTAATCCAGAATATATATATATATACATATATATATTGTACCGGTCCGTCTGACACTCTACCCGTATACACGCATTGAGTATGAAATGCGTGTTATGCAACAGAGCAACGATTGCAGCTATTCAGTTAGATACCATCATTTATTATTTTCTTGATTTGCATCATTAAAGGAAATTATTACATTCATACCTTTGAAAGATCCTGTTTTCGAAGACCTTTACGCACCACCTCTGGAAAAAGATTGCTTCCTCCCAGAAGGATATGACTGCATAATTTAGATAAGGGTTAGTCCCTTTTTGACTTAATAAAATCAATAATATAGATGCTTTACTCAATAAATCATTATAAAGATGGATATTCTAATGAATTACTCTTAGGTCCTGATAAAGATTAATCCCAGGCTAGCTCATCAACTCTTTATCTCAGAAAAGTGGTGTGTTGCTTAACTTAACTAATAAAGGAAGATAAACGATAAAACATTTACCAATTACACAGCACAATGTTGAAATTTTAATATTCTATCTCCATATTTATTTAGCCCTTAATTTTATTATAATATTACAAATAAATGAAAGAACAGCAAAAATATATAAATACGAAACACACTATAAAATTTTAATCAAAAACCCCAATTTATAATCTTAAATATTTACCCAATGGGATACAACAGTCTGAGTTTCACCTTTGTTTGCACACTCTATAGCATTTTATAGAATATATTATTCTATATTGTACCGGTCAAAAAACCTCCACTACCTAAACTGCAAGTCAGATCCAAACTCAGCCGAACCAAACTGAATTCAAACCCAACTCACCAGCTCAGATCAATGGATGATCTAAATCGACGGCCCAGTGCTATGTACCAAGGAACTACCTCAATGGTTGGTGATGATTAGAGACCCCTGAACTGACACTAATATTGAATAATAAACTACCTAAAGATAATTTTAAGTCGAATCATATGTATATGTTCGGGTTGCAAACACAGACAGTGAGCATTAACATTAAAATAATTATAGAATAAAAGAATTAAGAACCAAGTGTGTTTATAAAATATTTTAATAATAATAGTAATAGTTTTGTTCAATTTTTAAATGATAACTATATTGATTGCCTCTAGTTCTTAAACAGTGTTTATAATTATAATAAGAATGGCAGTTCCTGTTATATGCCAACAAGTATTATGCAATATTATGGAAGTCTATATGACTATGCCCCCAACAAGAAAATAAAGGCAGATAAAGGTATTCAGTGGTGACAGAAATTATTATTCTAATTTTATACAGAAGAACGTGAGATTTATTTTCAAATTCGCAAATCCATTCATGAAGAGCAAGATACGTATTTAGGGTATAACTTTAACCTTTATTAGAAAACTTATTTAATTTGAGATAACTGAGAATTAATGAAATCACTTCATCACGAATTACAAGCATAAGCGCGAACTTTATTGGAACAGAGAAGTAATGGTGCTGACGAATTATGAGCTATAAAATGAACATGAAAGATAATAGCTGGTCGATGATTTAAGTGGTATGGCGGCTTGTATTTGACAAGTCTTACTGCCCTTTAAGGAGACATGGAAGATGGGGAAAGCCAGGCGAGCCATAACTATGAACCTTTGGTGTTCCGAATATAATATAAGTGGGGGAGGGAGTGCTTTCTTCCTCTATAATTTAAAATAACAGTAATATTACAACTGACAAGCCAACACAGTGGAAGATTGCCCTATATCAGCAACATTCGAAGATGATGACTTAATAGTCACCGTTTGAATAATAAAACCCAATTTTATTATAGAATGCTCTACATGATAACTTGATCAAATTAATTAAAGTCAAATGAGCTTTTAACTAAAACTATTTTAAAGCATTTATAAAATTATATTAATTATGCCCCAAACATCGTGCCCTCCCTGAATCTTAATAGAAAGTAAAGGGAAATTTGAATTAGAATATATTTAGTTGATTCCTTTACCGACCCTTTTGCAAAAATATTTTAAGATCATAAATATGGATATATAAACATTTATAAATTAGATAAAAGAACCAGAAACATAGGTTAGAAATGGAGCTAATAATTTATTATTAGCCAATTATAAAAATAACAAACATTTAATAATTTCTTTCAACTCGATGATTGATAGAACTGTATAAATCTAGTTCTAATGTGTGAGAATTACTATCAGACTTAATATTATATTATTTGCATAAGGTGGATGGAACAAAGGAGCTAATTGAGTCGAAGGATTATTGGCATATAATTAAAAATAAATGACATTAATAAATCACTCAATAAATATATATAATACAGTAAATGAACCACCATCATAAGAAAGGAAAATTAAATCTAAGAACTAAAGATTGAGAGAATTGCTATATAATTTAAAATATCATAGATAAAAGAAAGTTTTGTACAGATTGTTACATTAATAAATGAGAAGAGCTTTTAAAGGGAGTGTAAAGTAAAGTTCGGAAACTGGCCAGAAAGTTATGGTTCATTGTGGAAATATATTACCATTTCTTCTGGGGATGGTTTTTTAGTTTACAAGTCTGAGTTGGTGGAGACATAGGCATGCATTTGGTAAATTACTTAAATGGCATTTTGATTGATTTTGTCATGATTTTGGCAGCATGATTGGTCCAGAAAAGGTTTAGCAACTTCATTGAAGATTTTCCGGGGACTTCAGGCACAGTAGCCAGATTCCTGACATTTAGCACCTCACCATAATAGAAATACTATTTAAATTCATAATTTAAATGCACAGAGTTTAATGGCATTTCTCTAAAAACAAAGATGGCTTCTCCCTTCTCCACACTTGTCAGAGCTATTTATACTGTGTCTGATGTCTTTGGGCTAGCGCTTCTTTCATTTTCAATGTTACAAGTTTTTACTAATTGATTTTAGATACATTCCTTCGATAAGGCTTTCAAACTCTTTAACTTGAATTCATTTTCTAACTAGAAAATGAATTTTTAAAATCAGAAAAATGATTTTAATTAGAAAATCCTTACATTTTAAATACTTAACTTTTTTTCTAATTAATAAAACTTTACCCATTGTTTTTGGAAAGGGAAAATCTGAAAGCTTATTGAAAGAATGTATCTTTTAGTCACTAAAATTCGAACAGATTATTTAAAAGTAAAATAAACATTCCCAATGCAATGAAACTTTAAAATGACTATATATGTTTAAATATTTATAAATATATATGCACAATCCATGCAGTTATAATATATATAAATTCATGAATAATTCTATCTTGAATTTATTAATAGAATTGATCAATTTAAAACTTAAACTAATTAATTTTAACACACATTTATATAATAGTTTTTCTTTAAGAAAACTAGCATGGATTGACCATATAAAGCCCCATTGCATCATAAATTTAAGGTTAGTACTAGGGTTTGAAGTGGCCTTATGGCTAGATGTCATGACGCTAGGATCAAACGCAGATTCGACTGCTTCAATATGTGATTACAATATATATGAGATCCATGGTAGATACATGTTTCATTAAACAACTCTCTGTCTCTTTCTTAGTCTAATAAAGATTTCATTATTATTTGGTGTCATTATTCAACCGCAATTTATAATATTTAAATAAGAGAGTTACTCAATCGATCCTGCACATGCAGATAATCCAAAACAGGGAACTAGTAGACTTATTTATTCCCTTATTTTTTTTACTATTATTGTTATTATTATCCTGCATGTAGCAGATGAAATAAATTTATACTAATCGTAATGAATTTGTGGTAGATTATAATGTATTGAATCCTGCATGTGGTGGATTAAAAAGATAGAGTTATTTATAAATGAATGCATGCACTCCATAGCCTTTCAACTATATGGGAAGGTAGATTTAATGATCTATTTCTTTATATGATACATTCTTAAAGAAAAGAACAGTTATTGAATGTTCTCTAATCCTGCATGTAGCGGGTATTTATGTAATAAAATAAGACTAAAGAGCGTTAATGGGATAATGCCTACCACTTGTGTGTATCTAACTTTACGAGTAATCTACCTACCTTAAATATTTAATCTAAAACATTTGTAATATACTAAAATTTATTTTGGCAATAAAATCTATTGAATCACGTATAGAATTAATAATAATAATAAAAATCATTGATCAAATACATATAAAAGATTACGTAATTCCTTACTATTTGATTATAGCTATAACAATAAAAAGAAAAACAAATCATTCATAAGAAATATTTAAATCAAACTCAAAAAATAATTATATTTAGACATATAAATGGATTTACTTCCCATAGACTTCGTTTTCTTCCAGGCTGAGGGCTTTTGAAGGACATACATACATCTTGAGCAGGCGACTGAAGGGGTCTCTTCTATAAATGGCAGGCATAATAGTTTGTAGACAGCTACATTTTCGAATGGACAGAGAGTCACATAACTTGGTGGCTACATTGGTTTTGAGCAGTGCGAATGCACTGAAGTGGGTCCTCTACTCCATGTTCGTTGGGGCAATACTATTCAGTCTTGATTTCATTCTTTCCATTTTTGTGCTATACTTCAGATTTAAGTAATTTTAACTGTGTCCTCTGGCTCTTTGGGCTGTGGTTAGATATCTTTGATTTCTATTTGAAATGGATCAACATTAAAATTGTATTTCTCATTGAAATTATGATATTAATTATTTAAATAAGTGATATCTTTCCATCGAATCTATTTCTTTCAGCAGCATAAAGAATCTATTTCTTTCAGCAAACATTTTCTGGTCACATTCCCGATTCCTTTCTATATTTCTGTTTGCAGTTTTTATTTCTTTGGATTGGACATGATTAAAGCTTGCAATGACTTTGAAATTTTTACTGTCAATTATATACTCTTTGAAATGCAAAATGACGTCTAAGTAAATTCAAATGAAGTCAAAAAAGCAATCTCTGCATAAATGAATGCTTGAATCAATCATCAATCGAAAATAAGTCAATTGGTTTTAACTGCAGGTCATTATATAACATCTATAATACAAGCTTATTAAATTAAATCTTGTGTTATATGACTTGATTTTCTTGCATGAATATATATATATATATATATATATATATATATATATATATATATATATATATATATATATATATGAAGAACCCTGTGATATATTGGTTAAGGCACTCATTGGCATGCAACCTAAAACTCAAATAGCTTTTCTCTTATAATCAGGGAAAAGATTAAAAATTTATTTAGTTTGAAAAATTTAATACCTTCTTTCTCAATATAGATATTTGATTTGAGTTGTGTTACATCTTTTTATTCTGTAGTGCGATTCTGCTGCTTCTTCTAGAGGCACTTTTTGAGTGACTTCATCTAGTATTCCATTATATATAATAAAGTTATACTGTGTGGTTGGATAGCAAAGTTTAATCATTTTATCCGATCAGAAGTAGATGTTTAGAATTAAGATTTTTAATTATCAAAGCTATTAGATTTGACAAGCCCACATAAGAAATAAAGTAAGTCCATCATAATTTAAGTTTATTTTTTTTAGTAAACATTTCATATTACTACTAGAATGTGAGGTTGATATATTTAAAAAAAAATGAATATTTATTTTTTCTTAAGAAAGCCTCATTTGAATTTCTGAGTAAATTCATTAGCCATCTGGGAATGAATTAGAAGTTTTATTTGCATGTCTTTAGGGATAATCATTTTAAATTAGCACTTTCAAAGAAATGTTAATTGATTTTCTACTTTGGACAATTTTCGGCATATTTTTTCATTATGTCTATAGTTTGAAATAGTATTAAGATTCATACTGAGAACTCAATGTTTTCTGAAAGTTTATGATGATGAAATTTTATTTGTAATTATGTAATTAGTTTCAGCTGATATAATATAATAATTTGATAATTAATAATTTTTGACAAGTGTTTTTTTCAGAAATTTTTCTTGAAATTTATCCGAATGATTGTGTTTTTCTTTTTTTTTTTTTATATTTATAATCAATTAGCATTCCTAAATATTATATGATATTTTAATAATTAAAAAATAAATTTTATTAAACGGTTTCTCTTAACGTTAAACTAGTAAACTTTTGTATTAGAAGTTCTCAAAATCCATAAATCGTTTCATGTTAAAAATATTAAATCCGACTAACTACTATGAAGTAGATTTTAAATAGATTTTAAAACTAACAGGAAATTTTTAATAAAAATGCTTCACCATAACTTTTTAATTATCATTATATATTATTATATAAATACTAGAATTTCAGTAGTTTATTTTCTCCAGATGTATTTTTCAATTACTCTTGATTATGTGTAATAATTTTTTGATTAAAAAAATGAAACTAGTGGTGATGCACGCACGTGACTATTTCATATTAAAGATAATGTCAACCCCATCATCATCATCATCATCATCATAATAATAATAATAATAATAATAATAATAATAATAATAATAAGAAGAAGAAGAAGAAGAAGAAGAAGAAGAAGAAGAAGAAGAAGAAGAAGAAGAAGAAGAAGAAGAAGAAGAAGAAGAAGAAGAAGAAGAAGAAGAAGAAGAAGAAGAAAAGAAGAAGAAGAAGAAGAAGAAGAAGAAGAAGAAGAAGAAGAAGAAGAAGAAGAAGAAGAAGAAGAAGAAGAAGAAGAAGAAGAAGAAGAAGAAGAAGAAGAAGAAGAAGAAGAAGAAGAAGAAGAAGAAGAAGAAGAAGAAGAAGAAGAAGAAGAAGAAGAAGAAGAAGAAGAAGAAGAAGAAGAAGAAGAAGAAGAAGAAGAAGAAGAAGAAGAAGAAGAAGAAGAAGAAGAAGAAGAAGAAGAAGAAGAAGAAGAAGAAGAAGAAGAAGAAGAAGAAGAGGAGGAGGAGGAGGAGGAGGAGGAGGGTCTTTTAACTACATAAAGGTGAGTATTTTTTGACAAAATTCTACTGAAACAAATATTCAGGTAACTTTCTCTACATATTCAATTGAATTAATTATTTTTTATTAATCAAAACCAACATTTTATTACAGTTACATCTTTAAACCAGTTAGTTTTATTTGTGAATGGCAAAATTTAATAGAATTAATATCAAACTAAAATAATAAGTTTGGAGCAATTTTATGTCTATTAATTCAGTGAATTTAAAACAGTTACTGGATATTTTAATAGACTTAATTTGATGTGGTGATACTTATATATTTTCATAAATAAAATAAAAAATCTTTGTATTTTTGCTCTTCAAATTTTTTTAAATTAAAAAAAAAAATTCAAGTATGGTTGAGGAACTATATATTGTTGACTTTAAACTATTTTTCATTATGAACTTAACAATAGTTTACAATTACTAATAAATATATTTACTAGAAAATAAAAATAATAAATATATTGATAGACTTTACATTTCTGAATTGATATCCTATTTAAATGCAAAATCTGGCAAATAATTTTCAAACTTTGATAATATCACAAAAATTTATATTCAATTGCACAAATTCATTCTGCAAAGGATTTTTAAGCCATAGATATCACTTTCCATCTGACCAATTTATGACCATCTAAGACAATATGGAAACATTATTTGACATAAGCTTTTATAATTTTATACATGTCTCTCGTGCCAGTTTCAGATTAAATATAAATTTATTTCAGCTAGCATAGAAACAACAAACAATTTATATAAACTTAAAAAAAAGCATAGAAAAAATATTTTTGGAAGAAATTAAATATTACATAACTTACTATAATATTTATTTTAGAATACTAACATTAATTTTGAAAATATGTCATTATTAATGAGATGATTTTTAAAAAAAAAAAAACGAAAATAATTAATTCTGCAAAGCAAAACTTTTTTGAAATTTGGATTAAATAGTCATGAGAAAACTCACTTCTAAAATAGTTATTTTCACTCTCTCTCCTCTCTTTCTTTTTTTCTTTTTGAATTGAAATTGCCATACTCATTTACAAGTCACTACTTATTATTAATTTATTATTATTAAATTACAATTAATCGTTAATGTAAAAATGTTTTTATTTTGTGCTGCTGCTACTGCTACTACTGCTGCTGCTGCTACTCCTACTCCTACTCCTACTACTACTAATACTACTACTAGTACTACTACTACTACTACTACTACTACTACTACTACTACTACTACTACTACTACTACTACTACTACTACTACTACTACTACTATATAAATAAAAAAGAATATAGGAATATAAGGAATGCAAATAAATTATTTATGTGTCACAACTTTAAAGTTTGCATTAAATCAATGCTTTAGTAAAATATTTATTTATTCTATATATAGAATAAATTATATAATAAAAAAATTGGATGTGTATATAGAATATTATATATATATATTTAAATTTAATATTTTTAATGGTTAATATATGTAAAAAAAATTAGTAAATGGGATGTTCATTATATATATGAAGTTAAATCCACAGTTAAGATAATGTTGATGTGCAGTAACTAATTAGTAGTGGTTGTGCAGACTAGATATAAACAAATATCAAACCTGTCTTTTTTAATGGTAGTTTGGGCAAGTTTCCTATTGCTTTTATTTAACCTGCAGAATCACATCTGATTGGTTGCTGCACATCAATACATCTTAGTTGTGAATTTTACTTTGTATATATAATGGGCATCCTATTTACTAATTAATTTACACACACACACACACACACATATATATATATATATATATATATATTGGACTATTTTCATCATCTAATATGCGTCAAATGCCTTTAGAAAAGTTTAATTTTAGTTAAATATTCCAAATGCATTCAACTGTTAGTAATACCACAACAAACAGGTTAGTATATACACCAACTGTTAATAATATCACAGCAAACAGGTTAGTATATGTATTAACTGTTAGTAATATCACAGCAAACAGATTAGTATATGCACAATGTTTTGAGAAATATTTTTCTCCTCTCTTCTTCAGGTGTTGCTGGCCTGACCAGTGACAATACTAGTATAGTATTCAAACCTGGGTCCTTAGATTCTTGATTATTGAAGTTTAAGGTAACACTCTAACCAACTGAGCCATCCTGCCAAAGGCAAGCAAAAATTCATGATGATGGTGTTCTAGCTGTATTTTTATATTGACTATTTCCATCATCTAATATGTGTGTTGAATGTCTTTAGAAAAGTTTAATTTTAGCTAAATATTCCAAATGCATTCAGCTGTTAGTAATACCAAGCAAACAGGTTAGTATATGCACCAACTGTTAGTAATATCACAACAAACAAATGTTAGTAATATCACAGCAAACAGGTTAGTATATGCACTGTTAGTAATATCACAGCAAACAGGTTAGTATGTGCACAATGTTTCAAGAGGTATTTTTCTCCCCTCTTCTTCAGGTGTTGCTGGCCTGACCAGTGACAGTGCTAGCATGGGATTCTTAGATTCTTGATTATTGAAGTTTAAGGTAACACTATATATATATATATGAAAAACAAAAAACACAAGTTAAAAACTTGCATACGCTTGTATTTATGACAATAGATGGCATTATACCAAAAACACCTTCAAGCGTTTGTTTACATAAATGTCAGAGCTAGTATTTCACTATCTCTAACTTAATTTCCACCTTCAGATCATGATTTCAAGCTATTTGCTATCGTAAGTGAAGGACAGGATTAAGAAACTAGATCTAAAACCCAAACTCTGAGCGTTTAAGAAACAGTTTCTATTCAGCTTGCAAGCGTGAATCTTTTAGACACGTAATGTCTTCAAACTCAGCATAGCATGCCAGATAGCTACATGGGTCTGATATCAGTTCAGCATCACCACATAGTAGAAGTCTCTGCAATATATATCATTGCAATAAAGACCTCAAAGGTATATTTATGAAAAACAAAAAACACAAGTAAAAAACTTGCATATGCTTGTATTTATGACAATAGATGGCATTATACCAAAAACACCTTCAAGCGTTTGTTTACATAAATGTCAGAGTGAGTATTTCACTATCTCTAACTTGATTTCCACCTTCAGATCATGATTTCAAGCTATTTGCTATCATCAGTGAAGGACAGGATTAAGAAACTAGATCTAAAACACAAACTCCGAGCGTTTAAGAAACAGTTTCTATTCAGCTTGCAAGCGTGAATCTTTTAGACACGTAATGTCTTCAAACTCAGCATAGCATGCCAGATAGCTACATGGGTCTGATATCAGTTCAGCATCACTACATAGTAGAAGTCTCTGCAATATATATCATCTATTGTCATAAATACAAGTGTATGCAAGTTTTTAAGTTGTGTTTTTTGTTTTTCGTAAATGTACTTTTGAGGTCTTTCTTGCAATGATATATATTGCAGAGACTTCTACTATGTGGTGATGCTGAAGTGATATCAGTCCCATGTAGCTATCTGGCATGCTATGCTGAGTTTGAAGACATTACATGTCTAAAAGATTCATGCTTGCAAGCTGAATAGAAACTGTTTCTTAAATGCTCAGAGTTTGTGTTTTAGATCTAGTTTTTAATCCTGTCCTTCACTGACAATAGCAAATAGCTTGAAATCATGATTTGAAGGTGGAAATTAAGTTAGAGATAGTGAAATACTCGCTCTGACGTTTATGTAAACAAACGCTTGAAGGTGTTTTTGATATAACACCATCTATTGTCATAAATACAAGTGTATGCAAGTTTTTAACTTGTGTTTTTTGTTTTTCATAATTGTACCTTTGAGGTCTTTCTTACAATGATATATATTGCAGAGACTTCTACTATGTGGTGATGCTGAACTGATATCAGACCCATGTAGCTATCTGGCATGCTATGCTGAGTTTGAAGACATTACGTGTCTAAAAGATTCACCCTTGCAAGCTGAATAGAAACTGTTTCTTAAACGCTCAGAGTTTGTGTTTTAGATCTAGTTTCTTAATTCTGCCCTTCACTGACGATAGCAAATAGCTTGAAATCATGATCTGAAGGTGGAAATTAAGTTAAAGATAGTGAAATACTCACTCTGACGTTTATGTAAACAAACGCTTGAAGGTGTTTTTGGTATAACTCCATCTATTGTCATATATATATATATATAACAATTGATAGCATGATACCAAATATATGTAATAAAGGACATTTACTTACTGTAAAATGTTTATTAACAATGATGATTTGCTTGAGCTTCATCAAAAATGATATTGAAAACAGACTAAATAATAAATACTGATATAGTAAATAAGACAATACCACTTCAATAATTGACACTATATTAACAAGACAGTGATAGTACTTTCCTAATGATTCTCTTTCTATGAGGAAAACTGTTTTAAAAATTTAAGACAGTGAGTGTGAATATTAATCAATCCAATTATTTAAATTTTTATTTAACTAAATAAGGAAATTTCTTCTAGTTTTTAACTTTTTAATAAACATTTAAATGATGAATATGAATAATATATAAAATAATCAATCTTAAATAAAATAACTAAAAACAAATAAAAATGTATTTAATACATCAAACCACACTTTTGTTTCATATTGGAACTTTATCAAGATGTTTCCTGTTTTATAATCATAGACTATAGCAACTCCACCCAATGAACCTTATTTACCTTATAACATTTTTTAAATTTAGTTTTAGTTGTGTCTTTCGATTTTGTTAACAATGATTATTTTAAATTTTATAAAGAAAACATGGAATATTACCATTTTTTTTTTTAAGATTGAAATTTGACCATTTAAAGTAATTATGTAATAAAGTAAATCTCAACGTGAATATATATAATGTTAAATACAAACATCCTATTGTTAAATATTAAAGTGAAAGTGTATATTATTTATTATAATAATATTTTTTTTTTTTAAAAAAAAACATGTTTGTATTAAACATCATATTTAATATTCACATTGTGATTTACTTTATTATTTATATTTATATATATATCAAATTTTCTGCATGAAAGTCGATGAGAAAACTACATAATGCATTCATACAATAACATTCAACCAGAATATAATAATGATAATTAATTTGTTATTGTTTTAATGTTTATTCTAAGGATTTAAATTACACCATAAATTTTAATAAGTTTTTATATTATTAAGTTGCATCAAAATTAAATATATATCTTCTGTTACATGACTTTCTAGAAGTAAATTAAATTTTATAATAATGCTGTATATATAAATAAAATCCGTTTATTTATGTATTACTTTTGTAAAAACAAAAATCGGTATATATATATTAAGCTCAATCAATATATTTTAGCATTTAAGTAGATTAAAATACAAAACTAAAGATTAAATAGAATATTTATTTAAACTTATCTTCTGAAATTTGTATTAATATATTTAATTTTTAACATGTACATCTCTGGTGTGCTGAGTATATGAGGAAGCAGTTAAGAATTACTGTCTAAGTTTGGAAATAATTTTCTTTTCGTTCCTAAAAACAAATTAATTGAAATACCTGAATATAAAAAGCCTAATGCTTTTATATAAGTGAACAAACACGTTTTAAAAGAACTTTTTATGAAGAGGATGATTAATTGTTTTTTTTTTAAATACTAAAAACTAAATTATCCGAATTAAACTGAGAAACTTATAAATTAATAATTGGCAATGTCATCAATGACCTATGTGATCAAGGCAGCATGTAACAAGTAAAAAAAAATCTTTACTAAGAGATTTATGCTTATTAAATTGTTAGATTTGCTTTAAATTGAATTGACTTTTCATTTTAATTTTGACTGTACATTTTAAGTTGTGTGATGTGGTGAAAATGAGCCCAGAAAAGACATGCAGCAATTGGAATTTAATAAAACTTTTAAAACAATCATTTTAATAATATTCATTACAAATGATAATAAACATTTCCATTAATATAAAATTTAAAATAACATAACAAATTAATATATATATATATATCCACAGATGGCGTCCTACCAAAAACACCTATCAAGCGTATTTTCGTTTACATAAACGTCAGAGTAGTTAGTATTCACTATCTCTAACTATAATTCCACTTTCAGATCATGATTTCAAGCTATTTGCTATCGTCAGTGAAAGACAGGAATAAAGAAACTAGATCTAAATACAAACTCTGAGCGTTTATGAAACACTTTCTATTCAGCTTGCAAGCGTGAATTTTTTAGACACGTAATGTCTTCAAACTCAGCATAGCAAACCAGATAGCTATATGGGTCTGATCTCAGTTCAGCATCACCACATAGTAGAAGCCTCTGCAATCTATATCATTGCAAGAAAGACCTCAAAGGTACATTTATGATAAACAAAATGCAAGTTAAAAACTTGCTAACGCTTGTATTTATGTCCACAGATGGTCCTACCAAAAACATCTATCAAGCGTATTTTCGTTTACATAAACGTCAGAGTAGTTAGTATTCACTATCTCTAACTATAATTCCACTTTCAGATCATGATTTCAAGCTAGCTTGAAATCATGATCTGAAAGTGGAATTATAGTTAGAGATAGTGAATACTAACTACTCTGACGTTTATGTAAACGAAAATACGCTTGATAGGTGTTTTTGGTAGGACGCCATCTGTGGACATAAATACAAGCGTTAGCAAGTTTTTTAACTTGCATTTTTGTTTATCATAAATGTACCTTTGAGGTCTTTCTTGCAATGATATAGATTGCAGAGGCTTCTACTATGTGGTGATGCTGAACTGAGATCAGACCCATATAGCTATCTGGTTTGCTATGCTGAGTTTGAAGACATTACGTGTCTAAAAAATTCACGCTTGCAAGCCTAATAGAAATTGTTTCATAAACGCTCAGAGTTTGTATTTAGATCTAGTTTCTTTATTCCTGTCTTTCACTGACGATAGCAAATAGCTTGAAATCATGATCTGAAAGTGGAATTATAGTTAGAGATAGTGAATACTAACTACTCTGACGTTTATGTAAACGAAAATACGCTTGATAAGTGTTTTTGGTAGGACGCCATCTGTGGACATAAATACAAGCGTTAGCAAGTTTTTTAACTTGCATTTTTGTTTATCATATATATATATAATAACAACAAAAAATTAATCTTTAGAGTATTATTATCAAACAAAACTAATGATTTCATTATATG
>JAQFVV010014224.1:0-44770 GCA_028023455.1 Epiperipatus broadwayi
TAGTTACGTATTGCTAATTCAATTCCTATCTCCAGATCAGTTTCTTGGCCAATCTTGATGTCTGTAAGGATTCAAATTTAAAGATAGAATTCATAGAATTATACACCTGGAAGTACATATGGTTTAAAATTTAAAAAAAACTTGAAATTTTATGCTCAAAGACAAAAAATTTTAAATGATTCTATTTTACTTTTATTCCGAATGAAACAATGTTTGTTAAAACAAAAATATCACATGATCAAAGGCACAAGCTAGAAACTAATCTGGGGATATTGGATGAATAGGCACTAGATAGGGATTTTATGCCAAAAACTTTCCTGTATCCAGTGATTACTCTGGCTTGCACTGAGTGGCACTACTGTATGGAGAGTTTTTCTTCTGGTAAAATCAATTCAACATAAATACAAATATTAAGTTCTATTATAATTTTCCTTTTGTTGGAGCAAATTCTGGTGAAAAATATCATGCATCTAATTTTTTATTTATCTCACACTTCTATTAATAAATTAGGTGTTTTTCAATCATGGTTCTTGGTCTATAACTTTTCAATTTAAAAAATGGTCTGCAAAAAAGTTATTAGAATTGAAATATAAGCAGATATATCAGGATACAGATATCAATTTATAGGATATTTCGATCTGCAACAACTCATATATGAGCTGTAATTTTTGTAACTACATCTGAAGGAATCTCTTATTTGAAACAACTGGTCTAAAATATTAAAAGATAATTCTAACATAGCTTAAATGCAGCCATATTTAATTTGTATCCTTTTGTAAAATAAATATATTTTTAAGATATTGATTGCTTGGAATATTTATGATTTTATGAAGGAATCAATCATGTTTTCACCACACCATCAACAAAACATCACATGATAACTGCCTACACATTAATTTTAAGCAGAAAATCTATTTCTTCAGTTCTGCTACCTAGTGTAAACTTATTAAATAATCACCATCTTCTTACATTTTTAATAAGATATATAAACATCACATGATTACCATTTCTTATGCTTGGTCATAACTTATTAAAACAGGCAAAACTCTCTATATGTATTGCCACTCAGTGCAAGCCAGAGTACTCAATGGATACCAGAAGACTTGTGCCAGATTGTAGTACTCAATAAATTTATATCCATTGCTTTCACCAAGCATACACAAAGTGGCATTTATCATCCATGCAAGTCTAACAAAAAAAATTTTCACTGAGCATCCTTTTGCTCCCCTCAAAATTTTACCACAGGTGCTACATATAATGTTTTATTAAAATCATGTAAATATTTTTAACTGCCTGAAAATATTATGATATTGAATCAAGTATACTCAAAATTATGTATTCTATAATAATCATCATTTTCAAATTTTTTAAATAATTTTTTATTTTTATGGTATCTCCGACTTTTGCTGTGATCTCTGATCAACCACTAAACATCACATGATCACCATCTCATACTAGCACATAATTGTTGTAAACAAAGGCAAAACTCTCCATACAGTAGTGCCACTACTGTATGGAGAGTTTTGCCTTTGTTTTCTTCTCTGATCCTAAAATCTTGCATAAAAGTTTATTAATCTATATTATTTCAGAGGGGTTAAACATTACATTAGGGGTAATCTTACAAAATGTGAATCTAACAACTCAGTTTCAACTCACAGCACAGATATAAGTATTACAACCAGTAAATAAATACTGGCTATTATGTGCTAAAAAAATCCAATATAATATTTTGTGGACCAGATAAAAGTTCATTTTCTATCTGGTTAGCAGATTTATATGAAAATATTATTTGGTAATTTATTGAACTGACTTCTCAAAAGTCCAACTTATGCAAGATTCTTATAATAATGTATATGAAGCTATTTGCTTTATATATATATATATATGTGTGTGTGTGTGTGTGTGTGTAAAAAGTGTTTGGGGAGGGGATGATTTATATATTGCTTTCATTGATTTAATCAAGGCCTTTGATTTGGTTAATAGTACAGATCTGGCATTGTTTGAAATGAATTACCCATTTAACTTTATTCATATTATACAGCTTCTACATAATAGAATGAAAGAAAGTGTCATTAATAGAAATGGAAAATTTGAGATATTCAAAAATTGATTTAATCAAGGCCTTTGATTCAGTTAATAGTACAGATCTGGCATTGTTTGAAATGAATTACCCATTTAACTTTATTCATATTATACACCTTCTACATAATAAAATAAAAGAAAGTGTCATTAATAGAAATGGAAAATTTGAGATATTCAAAATGAAAACTGGTGTTAAACAAAAATGTGTACTTGCTCCAAAGCTGTTTTCAATATTGTTTATAGATCACTTAATGAAACAGAGATCAAAATAAGATGCAGGTTTAATGATGGAATTTGATCAAAAGTGAAAACAAGGATTCTGGATTTACAATATCCTAATGATCATGCTATTCTTACCAGTTCAAAAGATCATTTATAGAATGTACTCAAGTTTTGAAAAAAAAAAAATAGTGTTCAAGTTCTCTATAAGTTAGCAATTTTTGTTTTGGTGATTATCAACTTAAAAATAAAAACAGTTTAAGTACCTCAGTAGTTTTGTAAGTAGAAAGATTAGAGTTAGATATTGAAGATATAACATAGATTCTAATGTATGATTAATAGCTTTTAACAAATTAAAAAATAGAGTATTTCATTACAAGGAAATTACTGCAACTAAGTTAACTATATCCAAAGATATTATTTTTACCAAATTTATTGTATGGAAGTGAGACTTGGACACTCTACTGCTGAAATATAAAGGCATTAGAAAAGTTTTATTTAAGGATGGTTCATAAAATTTTAAAAATACAATGGCAAGATCATAAAACCATTCAATACCTTAAATTTGTTGAATGTGATACCACAGCATTCACTATTGTAAAGCCATATCTTCTTTGGATTGGAAGTATAAGATGAATAAACAATGCAAGTTTTTCCAAAAAGGCATTTTATAATAGATGTGAGCATGGTTTTCCTGAGAGAAGTAGGCTTTATCTACACTATAAGGATTATTTAAAAAATTATTCTAAAGAAGTACAATGCCAATTGGTTTCCATTTACAAAATATAGAAGAGAATAGAATATGTTGAAGTATATCAGAAAAAAAGTTTTTGGCTGAAGAAATTAAAAGGCAACGTCTTAAAAAATATTGTGATTCATAGATTGGATTCTATGAACATTTTATATTTATGACTTTTGGGTATTTTGGAAATTCTTTCAAAACTGAATCATATTTACTTAATAATGCAATAATAGCATATATATATATATATATTGCAGCTATTGTCATAGTGATGCCAAAGTTACATTATGAGTATATTTTGTAAAATAATGTGTTTACACATGTATATACATATAAAATGGCAATAAACAAACGAGGAATGAAATATTCACTCGTAGAAAATGATTATGTAAATAAAGATTTTATTTATTCAGTAAATATGTGCTAATATATTCATTTAACTAATTGCCATAGAGAAGACAATGCCAAAAATTTGTAAATAAAGCAAAAACGTTTTGTATATAAATGAAGTCAATAATATGCAAAGGAGAAAAGTGACTCTCTCTCTCTCTCTCTCTCTTGTTTGAAGAATTAGAAGAGGAAAAGAATTAACTATTAAATTAAAAATTATACGAGGAGTGTCAGTTTTTTTTAATTACTTTGATTTATTAAAAGTTATGAAAATATTTATTACATTCATATATTCTTTTAATTTGGGGCACTAGACCAAAGCAAGTAGTACATTAGCTCTTACCCTCATTGCATTTCAGTGTTTTCCCTACCAACTACAAGAAGATGCTAGGAAGGGAAAGAAACAGAATCTTACAGATAAATTGCCAAAAAAGTTTTTTGTTTTAAGTAAAATAAAATACACTATGTGTAACTATATTCAATGTTTAAAAGACAGGCAAAACTTACTATATGTATTGGCACACACAGCAAGCTAGAGTAATCAATGGATTCCAGAAGGCTTGTGCATAAAATCCCCAACTAGTGCCTACTCATCCAATATTCCCAGACTAGTTTCTGGCTTATGGCCTTCATCAGTGAGAAGCCTTGAATCTGAGAGCACTGCACCCATTGATTACTCTAGCTTGCTGTGTGTGGCAATATGTATAGTGAGTTTTGCCTGTTTTAACAACATTTATACACAAGCATAAGAAGTGGTGGTCATGTGATGTTTATTGGCTTATATTCAATGTTTGCATGATAATAATTAAAAGAGGTAAAATATTCAAAGGAAGAAAGAAAGACTTTCAAGGTAAATGGTAAGGTAGTTTAAAAGGGAAAAGCTTTAATGATTTATATTGTTTTTGAATATTCAAGATGAATAAATAAAAAAGACAAATTGAACTATAAGGGAATATAAAATGAAAACTGAAGTTTGAGCTTGTCAAGTAAGACATTATTTTGTTCATGAATGAATGAGAATAATAAAATCTTTAAATTTGAATTATTCACAGAGCAAACTATATTATAATTCACAAAGAATAATGTAAATGAAATTAATTCAATGAAAGTTGTATTGAAATAAATAATTGCTTTTTCATACACAGTTGTGAAAAGTTATAATAAACAGTTAGAGATATAAAAAATTTGAACATCTGATATGATATCAACCTGAAAAATATTCAAGAGGGAATTTAAGCATCACATGACCACCATCTCTTATACTAGCACATAATCGTTTATAAACAAGGCAAAACTCTCCATACAGTAGTGCCACCCTGTTCCAACCAGAGTAATCAATGGATACCAGAAGGCTTGTGCATAAAATCCCTATCTAATGCCTACTCATCCAATATTCCCAGACTAGTTTTTGGCTTGTGGCATTCGTCAGTGAGGAGCTTTGGATCTGAGAGCACTGCACCTAGATCTTAGGATCTAATGCAACCCTCCAGCAACCACCTTTTATCTCTACTTAACTATAAAACTATGAGAATGAAATTGAAAACACAATAATATTTTCAATCTAAGCTCAATAGCTTATATAGTCATATGGGTCTGAACTCAGTTCAGCACCCATACATTTTGGTGTCTTTGGCTCTTTAACAACCATAGCCACCACTATCTTTAACAACTATAGCCACCACTATCCTATTAGGCAGGATTGGTGTTAAATCATTAAGCATCACATAATCACCATCTCTTTTACTAACACATAATTGTTTATAAACAAGGCCAAGACTCTCCATACAGTAACATAATTGTTTATAAACAAGGCCAAGACTCTCCATACAGTAATGCCACCCTGTGCCAAACAGAGCAAATTTACAAATAATACTCTTTTATTATTAATATTTATTAATTTGTCTAATTATTTTGTGCATATACAAAAGCAATTATTGGCTATAATGTTTTTTTCTAAAAATACATGAGTTAATTACATATAATTAGTATACTGTCAAAATACCTTTTGTTTTATATATCACATGCTAATAATTATACAGCATAGTGCCACATATACAACTCACAGAAAGACCCCCAATAACTTTGAGAACATGCTTCCTGATGTGCAAAGTTTGGAGTGTACCATTGTAGAAGCAAATAGTTGTTAATACCTGTATTATTGTGATTTATATATATCCAACCCCAAATACTACTCTTCAATTTTACCACTATATAATTCACATGATCATCATTTCTTATGCTTGCTCATAACTGTTATGAAAACAGGCAAAACTCTCCATACAGTAGTGCCACTCAGTGCAAGCCAGAGTAATCACTGGATGCCAGAAGGCTTGTGCATAAAATCCCTATCTAGTGCTACTTATCCAATATCCCCAGACTAGTTTCTGGATTGTGGCCTTTGTCAGTAAGGAGCCTTGGATCTGTGAACATTACATCTAGATCTTACCTAAGATATTGGATGAATAGGCACTAGATAATAATTTTATGCACAAGCCTTCTGGCAACCATTGATTAGTCTGGCTTGCACTGAGTGGCACTATTCTATGGGGAGTTTTTGCCTGTTTCATTATATAATTGTTGATTATTTATTTAATGGATTTTTGCTTATCTGCACTACTAGTTTGCTCCTTTGTGAATAGTTACCATTTCAATACAAATATTCCCTTTTGTTATACTTTTACTGTACACAATGTATTTTAGTAAAAAGGTGACCAATTCTTTCTCTAAGATGGCTTCAGCACCATATATGAACGAATGTGTGTATTATGTAGTAAAAGGAATAGCTATGTAACACATGCTGATTTAGAGAGGATACTGCAAACAGCTTGGATAGGAAACCAATTAACTTTTGATTGGACTATTGTATATTTTTTGCATTCACAAAATGTTATTTGTAGCAGATGTTTAACATTATTACTTTCTATTTAATTTTTTGGTTTTATAAATTATTTACCATTCAGTGTTTTTTGGAATTTATGCTTGTCAATGTACATCACTAACTTTATATCTCTGAATTACTCTAGTTTTAGTTTATGCTGATCATTGTAGCAATTTACAAATTTTCTGCAAGTTTTATCATTATTTCCCATTCCTCTTTCATCTTTATCTTCATCATTTTTATTCTTATCTGCAATCTTGTTACAAGTGAGTTTCTCCTTTCATTGAAAAGGGAAAAACAATTCATAAAACATCACATGACCTTAGCTTACACATATTGATATTCATTAGCGAAATTCCTTTATTTTCTACTCTCATGCCATCTAGTGTAAGCCTTAATAATTAATAAATACCAAATGGTAATGCTTAATAAATCCTTATCTGAAGCTGTCCATTCCAAATATCCTCTGACTAGTTTCTAGTTTATGGCTTTCATCAGTAAGGAGCTTTTTGGATTTTTCTCAATAGTGCACAGTAACGATATCAGCATTTAAAATGGACACTTATGCTACCCCTAGCACTTAAATAATAAATAAATCATGCATTAATACTTTGCACATGTAAAAATTTTTATATTTGCAGTGATTTTTTTTTAAGACAATTTATAGTTTCAAATAATAAACCAAATGAAATTCTAATAGTTATAAAAATTTATTGTTAATATAAAAAGTTTCACACTTTGAACTATTAATGCTGGGTTTAAATACCATTTAAAAATATTAGTCACATAAGAGTGACCATTTTTGTCTGAGGAATAAATTGGTGATCAATAATCAGAAAATAGACATTGTTTGTAAGTTTATTAAAAATTACTATTTGGACTCCGACTTGTGAATTTCAGTAATGTATTCTGGTTTAGTTGGTTCATGAATAAGTTTATAAACATTATTTGTAATTATTAAAATTATACATAAATAATCACACGCATATTGAAAATAATAACTGTGGACTGGTTCAAATTGTAAAATTTAAGGTTTAACTTTCTATATATTTTGGTGAATAAAATTGTTATCTATAGTTTATAATGAGTTGCAAAGACATTTTTCTGTACTGATTATTCATTTTACCTGCTTCCTTAAAAAATAATATTGTGAAGCTTTACTATTTCAACACATTAAATGTCAGAGTTAATGGTAATCCATGGACATTAGCTGCAAAGTTGACCCCATTACTACAATACCAACCATGCATACCACTAATAAGAAAAAGACAAAGTTGGAATTGCTATTCATGTATTTTAAGCTTCAAAGTCTGCCATTCTACCTTGCAATAAATCACATAGAGTTACACACACATGTGCATATATATATTTAATAAACCATAGGTGTTAACAGCTAAATGGTTGTTATATCTAAATTACATAACCAGAGCCAATTCTTAAAGAAACCAATAGAATATCAATATTTGTTGTCAAGGCAACACTCAATTAAATAATAAATGAAATCCACTTATTACTTAACTGAGCATTTCCTTGACAACATATTGCTGATATTTTATTAATTCATTTAAGCACTAGCTGTTTTTTTTTCATATGTCAAATGCATTGACCATGAAGCAAACCCAGGTCAGCTTCTTGGAAGACAGCCCCTAGGCCATCAATGCAATGACTAAGCTATAGCTGTTGTGATATGATATATAAATATTTGCAAAGAAATCAAGGCATATATTATGCGACTTAATTTTGCTCTCAAGACTATGGCAATTTTATATTGCTAAAGCTATTAATATATAGCATATCTGAACTTAGTTCAGTCCCATATGGCTATTTAGGTTAGACAGCTGGATTTGTAGACATATGGATATCTGAAAATTTCAGATTTTCTATTTACTAGTTAAATATTAATGCTGGGCTTGACCTAGTATTTTAAATCTAATGCTTGAACATCCTAACTCTTCACTGAGAAAATCCAAAAGTATGAAACCAGTCTGGGGATAGGGATATTCTGAAAAGCTTGTTAAGAGCTATTGGTACGCTCATTATATAACATTATGTAATATAAGCTTATTAAATTAAATCACATATGACTTGATTACCTTGCAATTATTGTTTTTGTTCTTATGGATCTGGTGATCTTATATTATTAAAGTTATTAATATATGGCATATCTGAACTTAGTTCAGTCCCATATGGCTATTTAAGTTATATAGTTGGACTTGTAGGTATATGGATGCTTGAAAATTTCCAAATTTTCTACTTAATAATTAAACATTAGATGAAGTGCTGGGATTGACCTGATATTTTAAATCTAATGCTTGAATATTCTAGTGCCTCACTGAGGAATGCCAAAAGCATGAAACCAGTCTGGGAATAGTGATATTTTGAAATGCTTGTTAGTTATTGGCATGCTCATTAAGATATATAAACATATATATACACATATATGTCTTACCTTTTTTTAAACAGTCACGAACTTCTATAGCTTCATATCGAAGATTAACTGTATTGGAAAAATTTGTTTTGCTATGAGGGAAATGACATAATGGAAAGTCAAATACTTTGGTGGGGGTATACAGGTGAAGTGGAGCCCAGAATGGTTCTGGTAACTGAAATAAAAAGTATATTTTATATAAATAAAGTTAATTCTATTTTCAAACTTTTTGATTTTTATCAATCTGCCTCTCATCTAAACTTCACTATATCACAAACATCCTCCAGAACAAAAACTCAAATTAATACTCTCACACTATGAATTTCTAAAAACCAACAATTTGAAATGTCTATATATATATATATTTATAATTATACATATGCGATTTTTTCACATGCATGTTTAATATGCCTGCTTAGCACTTTTGAGATTTAATATTCTAATTTCATACTCATAGATTTATGAATGTGCTAAGCAGGCATATTAAACATTATAATACATTATAATTACAGCTTCACTAACGCATGCGAAAAAATCGCATATGTATAATTACAATTTTTATTGATGAAGAGAAAAACAATTTATTATATATATTTATAATAATTGGTTGCAGAAAGGAATTTACTGTTAACAGAAAAAACTCTAAGAACTCTTTTGAGATCTTAAAGAGAACAAGTAGAGAAAATCATTAATGTCTGCACCATAATATGCTTGTTGTGGAAACCATTATTACTATGTTATCATTTGTATGAACATAGATAGGCTGCTCATCAAAACATATAAACCAAAATGGTGAGTTTATTAGTTTTTTACCTTTGAGTTTAAAACCAATGCTATGGTTTTTCTTCTCAGTTGTCAGATAATTCTCAACTGAAATATCATTTGTTATCTTGAAGACAACATGAATGTGAATATGAATGATCTTTTTATAAATATTTACAATTAATAAATATTTAAACGTTCAACTGTGTGTTAGAAAAATATATTTGTAAACTCTAATATTTGTGTTAATATATATTTAAGTTATACATGTGTAATTTAATTTCATATTAACACAAATATTAGAGTTTATAATAAATAAATATAAAAACTAAATTATGGCCCTCATTCTCAAGAGGCAATAAAGTCAATAACCAAAGCAATGGTTGTTAGCCAAAGGCAGAGGGTCTACAAATCTCCTGATTGTGGGCCCAGGCTGCCATGAGATATATTTAAGTAGGTACAATTTCAGATCACTTTCAAGTTAAGGAAGATTACATGAATTGAAAGAAGAACTATTTAATATTAAATGGCATATTATTGGACTTTATAAAGTTAGAAGATGAAGAAATAATTAATTTTAAAAATGCATACTTTACTGTGCTGCAATGGCACAAATATTTGAATCTTAATTGAAGTGGGACTGGTTATAAATAAAAAGGGAAAGAATGACATTGTGGAAATTGATGATGTATCAGACAGAGTGGCAAGATTAGTTTCTCAACTAAGGAAAGATATCAACTGCATCTAATTCAGTTTTATGCCCCAGTAAGTTCTCATTGTTTGGAATACATAGAGGAATTTTTTATGGATGTACATTTTAAAATTATCATGGTGAACTTGAATAATAAAATTAATAAATGATTGAAAAACAGAAGTGTTGTGTATAAAACAGTTATAATAAAAGAAATGAAAAAAGAGAAACTTGTGGAATTTATTAAAGAAAAAGCATATACTATGTACTGTATACTATAAACTCTTTCTTTATATAAAAAAAATACTACATGGAAATGGACATGCAGATATCCAAATGAAGTTACATCAACATTGGATTATAATTTGATTAATAGAAAATATGTATTTTAAAATTTCATTGTTCTTAATAAAGTCAACATGGGAAGCGAGATGTAAGTTCATGTTAATGCAAAATGAAAGACAAAAAGTATTAAGAAAAACAGTATTCATCATTGATATTTATAATGTTCAGAAACACTCCAATGAATTTACATCAGGATTTGATCATTTTAAAAAACTAACAAGATTTTGAACATGATTCAAACTCAATGGAAATCATTAAGATGATAACTAATCTATTAAGAACTGGGGGGAAAAGGTACACAAAAGAAGAAATTTACCAGTAAATTTTCTACTAAGATAAGCATAAAAGAAGGAGTATAAAATTATATATAAAATGATCCATTAAGAAGAAATAAATATATGAAAGTTTTGTAAATTTTTACAAATATAAGAAAATATAATTGTGAATTGGCAAGAAAAGCTGGACAAAACAGTAATAAAAAAAAGTGAAGCTATTAGTAAAAATGGGAACAACACCATGAAATTTATGAAATAATTCTGTAGTATGTTATATAGTAATATAAAACAAGAAGCCAAAGTATTTCTTAAAATTTCTATATCTTCCAAATCTCAAATATTTTCAATGAAAATACATTTAGAAGCTACAGAAAATGAGGAAATTATTATTGATATTTTTAAAAAAGCCAGTGAGAAGATAGAAAAAATGTTGGCAAAGCATAATCTAAAATGTCTAACTAATAAAGTTATACCAGATAATTGAAAAAATGCAGTTGTAATATTGTTATTTAGCAAGATAATAATTAGAAATTATGAAGCTATCAGTCTTTTATCAGTTCTATCAAGTCAATTACAATTCATTGAGAGGAAACTTTGGATTCAATGAAAAAAGAACAAACTGAATTTTAAAAACAATTTTAGGGCAATGATTTACATTCAACTACTCAGAAGTTATACAAAGGTCCAAAAAATATGAATTGTCATTAAGCTTTGGATTTGGGGATTATGACAAACATTTGACTTAATCACTCCTGTAGGAATTAAAACTTTGGATCAGCAAGCTATAAACCCAGAATATTAGCATATTAAAACAGGCAAAACTCTCTATACATATTGCCACTTAGTGTAAGCTAGAATAACAAGAGATGCCAGAAGGCTTGTGTATAAAATCTCCATCTAGTGCCTACTCATTCAATATCTCCAGACTAGTTTCTGGCTTGTGGCCTTCATCAATAATGAGACTTAAATCTGAGAGTGATGCACCTAGATATTACGATCTAATGCAACCTACTGAGTGGCAACACGTATAGAGAGTTTTGCCTGTTTTAATAACAGTTATAAGCAAGCATAAGAAATGGTGATCATGTGATGTTTATTGGCTTAAAACCAATCATGCCTAATAGGATAGTGGTGTCTATGGTTAATAAAGAACCAAAGTCACCAAATTCTATAGGAACTGAACTGAGTTCAGACCTAGACTGTATAAGCTAATGAGCTTGGATTGAAAATATTATAGTGTTTTCAATTTTAGACTCATAGTTTTGTAGTTAAGTAGAGATAAAAGGTGGCTGCTGGAGGGTTGCATTAGATCCTAAGATCTTGGTGCAGTGCTCTCAGATACAAGTCTCCCCACTGACAAAGGCCAGAAACTAATCCTAGGATATTGGATCACTAGGCATTAGATGAGGATTTTATGCACAAGCCTTCTGGCATCCATTGCTTACTCTGGCTTGCACTGAGGAGCAATATGTGTAGAGAGTTTTGTCTGTTTTAATAACAGGTGATCATGTGATATTATCATATTCTAAAAAAAATATGTATCAAAATGCGATAGCAATAATTATATTACCTGGTGCTACTAAATAAATTAACATTGACAAGAATGTATGGTAGAGTAATTCCATATTTCCAAAAAAAATCTCAATAAATTTATAAGAAGTATTTTGTGGATTCAAATAAAAACTAAGAAAGTACAAATAACATCACATGATCACCATTTGCTATGCTTACATAAGTTATTAAAACAGTAGCAAACTTTTCATACAGTAACGCCACATAGTACAAACTTTAGTAATCAACAGGTGCAGGCAGATTTGTACATAAAAACCCTGTCTAGTGTCTACTCATTCAATATCTCCAGAACTAGTTTCTATCTTTTGGCTTTTTACTAGTAATGAGTCTTGGATCTAAGACCACTACATCTAGATCTTAGGATTTAATACAACCCTCTAGCAGCCACCTTTTACCTATTTGGTTAACTATAAAATTATGATATCAAAATAAAAACACAGTACTGTTTTTGATACAAGCTCATTAACTTTTATAATCATATAAATCTGAATGCAGGTCAGTACCTATACATTTTGGTGACTTTTAGTTTTGTAAAAAAACAGTCACCATTATCCTACGAGCAGAATTGGTATAAAACTACTAAAACATCACATGAGAAATATTTTCTATGCTTACATAAGATTAATGGAAAGTTTGCTACTGTTTTAAAGTACAAGTAAATAAACATTATTTAAATCATTGAAATTTTGCAGATAATATAAATGTTTTTAAAAACAATGCTTCAAAACCACTAAACATCACATGATCATCATCTCTTATCTAGGTGCAGTGCTCTCAGATCCAAGGCTCCTCACTGACCAAGGCCACAAGCCAGAAACTAGTCTGGGGATATTGGATGAGTAGGCATTAGATAGGGATTTTATGCACAAGCCTTCTGGCATCCATTGATTACTCTGGTTGGCACCGGATGGCACTACTGTATGGAGAGTTTTGCCTTGTTTAATGTTTCAAAACTTCAAAAAATATTGCAAGAGCTGTCAGATGAAAATAAAAAAAGTAGTATTAAAGATTTCTTAAAAGAAAATACAACTATATGTCTCATTAAATAATCACCATCTTCTTATATCTTTAAGCAAATAATCTATATTATAATAACAGTAATGGTAGAAAGAGAAAGGTAAAGGAATAGATTGAGATCTGAAGAAGACTGCAAGGAACAGTCGAAACTATTATTATAATAATAAACATTATTTGTTTGAAGGTGTAAGAAGATGGTGATTATTTATTAAGATATATAGTTCTATATGAATAAGCAAAATTATTAAAAGAAAATAAAGACTGATAATTGTAAATTAGAAAGAAGTTTAATAACTTCAAATATTTTAGTCAGATTATTAGGGCACACGAAGCATAATGAATAAAACTAATCACAGAATTAAACTTGGAGTGCTTTAAGGTTAACCAGTAATTAATTTTTACATGTAGTTCTGAAACTTGGACAATTAACAGAAAAACAGTAGTGGCTTTAGGCCAGTTAATAAAATATGGAGAGATGTTATGAATAACAAGAGATCGAACGTGAAATATATGAGTGAGGGAATAAACATGTTTCACTGATATCATAGAAAGAATTAAGAGACTGAAACAAAGCTCATCTGAACATATGATAAGAGATAATAGTATATTTATAGCAGTCTTTACACTGGAACTTAAGGGATGGTAAAAGACACAGAGGCTCTCCATACAGTAGTGCAACTCAGTGCAAGCCAGAGTAATCAACTGATGCAGGAGAGTTTTTTGCACAAAATGCCTATCTATTGCATACTCATTCAACATCCCCAAACTAGTTTCTGGTTTGTGGCCTTCATCAGTGAGAAGTCTTGGATCTGAAAACACTGCACCTAGATCTTAGGATCTAATGCAATCCTCCAGCAGTCCCCTTTTACCTATTTAGTTAACTAAGATTGATAGATGCAGTGCTCTCAAATTCAATGCATCTCATTGTGAAAGCCACAAACTAGAAACTAGTTTGATATTGAATGAGTAGGTAATAGATAGGGATTTTATGCAAAAACTTTCTGGCATCCATTGATTATTCTGGCTTGCACTGAGTGGCACTACTGTATGGAGAGTTCAGCCTCTGTGTAAGCAGCTTGTATAAGCATAAAAAGTGGTTTGATGGTAAAAGACCAAGGAAGAAACTATATGTGAGATGGATGGATGAAATATGGAAGTTTTCTGGAATGATTTGGAAAAAGACAGGTTATGAATCAAAGAAACTGGATTCAACTTGGAAAGACCACCTTATAACAAATCAATAATGAGTGAAAATGATACTAATGATATCCCATGTTTGTTTGCCTTTGCAAAAGATATTAATAAAAACAAATCTTCATTCAACAAAAATACAAAAAACACTAGATAGATTATCATTCATTTCATTTTGAATATGAAATAGAAAATAGAATAGATTATGATATTGTTGCTGAATATGCTAAAAAAGGAAAGCTCACAAAGTTAAATTTAAATAAGAAATATTGTTTCAATTTGTTTGTTGGTTTTCTTAAGATTAAATTTGTCTGTATATTGTTTTTCAGTTTTATAAATAAACAATACTAGGATATCTTTTTTTGTTTTGTATAGGGGTGCCGAAACTGCAATCTGCCTAATATATCAAAAATTCTATACGAGGGAAATAAAATTTGACCCTAGATCATATGATAAATAAATTATATAACAGTGATAACCATTTGTACATATTAATAATAATACAAAAAAGTCATTAAAATTATATTGAGAAAAGCATAGAAATATTTGTTGGAAAAACCTTTTTTGTATTACTGTAAATATATATAGATGGTTTATCATGTTAATATTTTATATTATTTACTTATAAATTATAGAGACAAAACAGCATAATGGCTTATATTCATTTCTATTTTTGATAATATATAAAATAAATAATTGTCAACACAGAAAAACCAAAAAAGTTTAGTCTATAATTAAGCTAAATTCAGCAGTAGAATTGATATAAAAAAAAGTGTAATTAAAAAAATTAAAAGTAAAAATGAGAAGTAGGTGAATAAGTCTGTTAAGTGCTAAAAATCAGGACTTAAACTAAAAATAGAATAGATTAAAAACAATAGATATGTGAATATATATATATATGTTGAATCACATATTTTCCATGGACTGTATTCAAATAGAAAACAGTAATAATATTGTATCCCTGTAAACAGAGATAACTTTTGCCTTTGATGTTGCCCAGAAATGATCAATGACTACGTAATTGACAGATCCCAGAAACTAAATAGGTTTTCTCCATTACTTACTGTTATATATATGGAATAATAACAATATAGAATGATAACACTTGACAATGATTTCAGATTGTCAAGCTAATTTTCGTAACTAGTGTATATAGAATGAAATAAAATCAGTGGAACCCGGATCTAACGTCTGACAGATACAGGTCACCAACTACTCCAGAAATATAAAGAAAGCAAATGAGACTGACACGCAACAGGTATAAAAACAAAAGTCAAAAGACTCTCGAGGTCTTTTTCCTGCTACAATGCTGGCGGGTGCATGTTCAAGGAGACAATATCCTGGGTACTCGGTGCCTGTAGGTAATCCAGCCGACTAGGACTGCGAACAGATTGTACTGATCTTTTATTATTTTATAATGCCCAACTGGGCTCTTCATGATTAAGTAATTTATGCCTGTCACAGGTAGAGTGAATTTATTTATAAACTTTTAACTTTGGTGAGCGGGGAGCATTAGGACATTAAGATCCCCAACTGTTCTCCATATTATATATATATATGTGTTAGCTATTTATGTATATTAACCTATTTATTATATATTAAACTATTATATTCTATACCTTGTCTGTTTACTAAATCAAAGTTATCATTGCTGATCCATAAGCAAAAGCCGGGACACAGCACTTACAATATCTCTTTTGTTAAGGGTTTATTGTTGAAAGTATACATAATGCTAACACTGCATATCAAAGAAAGAAGCGAATGACCAGTTAATAGCAATAGAATTCTTTGATCCTGTGAATTAAAACAGTGGATCTAGGGCTTAAATAGATTACTATGAACTACATTATGATTGTATAGTGATAGAAATTGTATGTTTTCAAAAAATAGTTACTATAAATGTAAACATAAATTCGGTAACTATTAAAAGTTTTTTCCATAAAAATTCACTTATCTATCTAGTTATTCTCCTTTACTTAATAAAACTTCTTTATTTTCCTGATAGTTTTGACTGTCCAGCAGTCTTCATCAGAGCTTTTTCAAACTTCCTCTGCTTTTTAAAATCAGAGGAAAAAAGCAGAGGAAGTTTGAAAAAGCTCTGATGAAAACTGCTGGACTGCTGGACAGTCAAAACTGTAGACAAAAGGAGATAAAAATATAAATCATCTATTAAAAGTGCATTGTGAAATGTAAATTGTGGAGTATGTGGTATATTATATTATATATAATTCAGCAATGCAAAAAAGAAGAAGTGGAAGGAGACTTCAACACCTACCATATAAACAATCATAATTTGTAATACAATAGCCATTAAAGTAAATTCTATATACCTTAATAAGACCTTCAGAACCAAAGATAATTGCTTCATTTGATAATTTCACTTGGGAGTTTGTGCTTAAGAGGGCAGTCCGACTGTTAGAATAAGTTAAAACCGCTCCAAAACTTTGAATGACACCTGAAAATAATTAACCATTATGAGATTTAAAAATTTATTAATGATATATAATTATATATATTCTAATCAAAATATTTAATTTTGTATTAATTAATGATACAGAAAATGCATTTGCATGCAGGTTATTAAAATTGTGTAATCTGTTCTGATGCAAGTTCTCTATATTTTTAAACCACCCTCTATATATTTGATATATATATATATTCTAACATCCATAAAGTGTTTCCAGTTACAACAAATCTAGTTATAAAGAATCTAGATCTCTAACTGGATGACATGCATGCAAACGTGGCCCATGCTCAGCGGTCAGTTAGTTATATCAAAATTCAGCAGCAGAGATATGCAGTTAAGATAAAGAAAGGAATTAAAATCATAAAATAAATTATTATCAATAAAATAAATATCTTGGGGAGAGAGACTGCAATCATTCCTTAATTAATAATTTAGAATAAAAAAACAATAATGATAACTTCTCATGTTCTTGTTAATGTTTTTTTAAAAAAATATCTATTACATAAATTATTTGCCGATAGGATTTGAAAATACCTTTCTTATAACATAATTGAAAAATTAAACTCTTTTATGCCACAACACAACTGTAATATCCATAATAATCGATCACTTCTTAAGTAAAGAAGAATGATAATGATAATATTAATCTCAGGGTTTCTTTGTTTACTTTAATAAAATACTCTACAGTACTGTGCTATCACACATGGTTGGCATTCTGGTAGGCTATAGGAAACATTCACTTTACTTAAAAGCTCATGTGTCCTCACATATCTCTATTATAACTATTTAGAGGAATGATAAATATAATCAATAATGACATAAATAATTACATGAAATTTTGAATAATACAGCCTTTTTATCCAGAATTTCAGCCAGAATAATAGAAAGACAAGGGTACATTTTTGTTTCCTTCCATCATCTATGACAACACAATAAATTAACTAAGACTAATTAATTCAATAATTTAACTAAATTTAATTGGAATAATGTGCAGTCAGAATTAATAATTTGGAAATAAATTCATTTTTACAATTAAATAATGTTTAGTCTGAAGTTTGCAACTCCATAAAATAATTATCATCAAAATAAAATGAAATGAAATGTTCAGACCTGTATAAATTTGTCTATCTGGTATATTAAGATTTCCAATGTTTGTTAAGATTTCTAAAGTTTGAAATGATTTAGGACTCAAGAACATGCTTTGCAAATATTGTGCAAACACATTTATATTTGGCATATAAAAAAAAATGAATTCACAACGAATATTGAAAACCGCAATTTATTACTAACACAGAATTAAACAAAATACACAAATTTATTAGATAATACCACATTGTTCCTAAACATAAATTATCACATTAAGCTGACTACTATTCAGATATAAATTAAAATTATAAATTCATACATGTTTGAAATCATGCTATTACACTGGATTAACTAGCTGAAATGTGCATCTGATTTACCAATACACTAATCTGTAACATTAATAAACTTTCTGTAAATCTTTTACCTTGAGTTTGGCTAACTATTTTCTCTTTATCTTATTTATTACTATTATGATATGAAATCTATTAAAATATCAACTTTATTACTCAGAAAGTTAACCAAGTCATGGTTTATAATTAAATAAATTATTACTAATTATGGGTCCTTTATCAGAAGTCCCACTCACTATTTCATGTTTAACTTAATGCCCACATAAGTTATGATAAATATTTTAATTGTGGATGTCTTAATGCAAGCTAAGAATATTTCTTAACTATTAATTAACATTAAATATTGTGTTTGAATATTCCCTCAATAAATAAGCATTTTAAAATACGCAATTTTAAATTAACTTTCTCCATTGGCTTACTTGTGAACTACCAGCAAGGCTCAGTAGCACATACAGATATTGATCTCAATTACTAAGACACTACCAATACTAAAGTGCACCTTGAAGAACTAACACCTCAAATCTAACATTTATCCTTGCCATAACTTTTAAAAGAATACAGTAATCTACACCTTCTATGGTGGAAATATCTTTAATTTCACATGAGGAATGCAAAATAACAATTAATGTTTGCAGAGTAAAATACTACACTGAAGCATTTGGTGGTTTCTCATCTATTTCTCGGGCATAAAAAGTGTATAGGTGTGAAGTATATCTCACCACTTAAAGAAACAAACATGCACAAAATATAATCCTCTCTTGGGATTAAAAAAATCTTAAGTATACTAAATATTATATAAACTCTTGATCATCTTCTATCATGAAACTTGATCCTATTGACTATCAACATACCATAACATTATATCAAAAACTAATCCTCTCATGGAAAAATCAAATATTTTGGGGAGATCATTTTCATCCCACAAAATAAAATACATTATAAATATTAAAATATGCTGATATTAAGCATATACTAACTCTACACTTAGGCAAGATAGCAAAACACACTAATAATAATAAACCTATCATACAATGTATACTTCAATCAATATCTGAAACCAATGAATTAAAAATACATTAAAGTATAATAAATTTAATTCTAATAAAGGTGAATAGCATGAAAGCTTAAACTAGAATAACGTGGATGTACTATTAAAGAATAACTGTTATTAAATTATTTAATTAACACAGTATGAATATTGTTGAAACTTTAAACAAGAAATATCTTGTTATAGCATTTTTCTTTTTATCGTTACTTCTGATAAATTTACGTGGTTTTACCCATTAAAATATAAAACTTTTTTTTTTAAGCACATGTAAAGTTCACATCTCCAGTTGAATGTAATAAATCAGATATATTTCATAGGTATTACTTACAAGATCCTTAAACAACCCAAAATAATGATAGTAGAATCTACACTTGTTATTACAAGATCCTTAAAATATTACGTGACAGATATAAACCTTAACATACATTAATATTATAAAACAAAATAAAATTTTACCAATTAGTTTTTCTTTTAAAAAAAAAAAAATTAAATAAATAAATGCACATTTTCTCATTAGAAGGACTATTTCTCTGCTGAGCTGTCCATCCAGGTAAAAGATTACCATCCGGTTACATTTTACAAAACATTGAAAGTAATAAACGCATTTTTTTTTTTTTCAATGCAAAGTTTTCTTTTCTTTGGCAATTAGAATAATAAACATTAAAAAAAAAACGTAAAAACGAAGCTTAATTCCCAATTGGATTATAATGATAAGATTTGGATCTTAAAGAAAACGAATATGATAACATCGACGATAAACATACACACTGTTTACAGACTATATGCATAATTAGCTTGCTAGAACATTAAAGAAAATGTGCACTTATTCCTATAAATTAGTATGATAATAACTGCAGTTGAATTATAGAATGGATGAAGTTATAAGAATTCCACCTTGCATACAGTATAATATATAATTTAATTTTATTCTTAAGACACTAAAGATATTAAGTTATCTTTCATAATCTTAGCACTTTATTTTCCAATAGTATTTTTCTTTTAATTAAAGAATGCACGTATATTTAATCTTCACATTTATTTCAAGAAAGTTATTCTCTTTTTCTTTTTTAAAAAAAAAGCATGAATATAGTTTATTGTTATTATTATTATTATTTTTCCTAGACGATAATCAGTGAATTAAATATATTCCAATGCATAAAATGTCTTCATTATCTATAAAAGCAGATGATCTATTTCTAGAAAGCGCTAAAAAAATATATTCTTTCTACTTATTTTTCTTCTGTACCAGAAAAATATTAATAAAGAACAAGTCATTAGATAATTAGTTCTAATTTGACAAATATTTGTTGTTTTTTTAATTTAGATAAAACAAGAATTTGATTGATCCTTTTAGTTCAGTTCTTCATTTTTTTTTTTTTTTCGTTTTGTTGAAAAAAAAAATCCATCTTCAAGATGCGCGATAATTTATTAATGTAGAAAGTTTTTAAATAGTAATGATAGCATAGAGATTTAGGATATCTTACCAAAACTGTTCAACCAAACATTGTAGATAGAACTTCCATTAGATTATAAATTTGTTTTTACAAAATTTAGAAAATAATACTGTTACCAAATTTTAGTACTGTTATCTCTGAAATACAAAAGCAGACTATCTAAAAAAACTGACTTCAGTTTGTATTGGTCATTCTCTTAACTCTAGCGACCTCTACCAAGAAAAAAAAAATCATTTGATTATAACATAAACAAAAAAGAATAACTTATTAAAATCATATTGTTTTCGATTATTATTTAAAATATATTACAAAGTAGTTTAATTATGAAAATAATAAATACATTCAAACCAACAATAATTATCTGTGATTATAATTACACAATAATAATTATTTTCTTCAAACACATTTATCAGAATTTTTTTTTTAAAAAACAATATGATCTTTAAAATTATTTAATTGACATTTATGTTTTGTTTTTTTTTCATATGTCATAACACTGGCCGGGACGCGAACCCACAACCGTCTGCAACCAACTACTTGCTTGCAAGGCGGCCATGATGACCTCACGGCTAACAGCGCTTTTTTTTTTATAACCATTTAAGAACTAACTACAGTTTATTACATTTGTTTTAAATTATATTAACTTGCTTTTATAACAATATCTTACTTAGATTATTCATGTCATTTTAAAAACATGATATTGCATTGGGAACATATTGTTTATTCACACAAACCATGTCTAGGTAAATGGATAGCACACTTTGTTAACCAAAATTATTTCTTTTATTTTATTTTTTTTATTTTTCTAAAAAATAACATTGATTTCATGCAGAAATACTGCTAAATAAATCCAAATGCCAAATGCACTGGGTTACAATATACATATATCATCATATGATGGTATAAGAAGTGAATGAATGACTTGAGTGAACATGGAAGATGTAAAGATGAAGTTTAAAAAAGAATAGCATTGATAAAGGCATTTGTTAAGAGAAAGAATACATTTTGCGACCTGTTGATGAGATAGGGGGAAAAATTAATTAAATGCTAAGTATGGAGTGTATTAATATACAGTTGCAAAACATGGACAGTGAATATGTAAAAGAACTAAAAACAAAATGGAGGCCTTTGAGATGTGGTCATGGAGAAGGATGGAAAAATTAGGTATGAATAAATTAGCAAATGAAGTTTTGGAAAAAGTAAATAAAGAAAGAAGATTAATAGAAAAAATTAAAAGACGAGAAATAGAAGCTGGATTGGACATACGATAAGAAGATAGTTTAATGAAGGATGTTTTTGAGGAAATGGTGAATAGAACAAAAAGAAAGAATGGAAAAGATTAATCTTGATGGATGATTTAAAAAATTGGAAGAGATGTGAATTAAAATCTGGGCAAGGAACAGAACAGAATGGAGAAATGGATGAATTCATTGTGTGGTTGTTCTCTGGACCTGTCCATAAAACAAAGCATTATTTGAAATGAATATGTATGAATAATTCTTTGTAATAATTTAACAACTTTTTTTTACCTTGGATCTCTACTATTTAATATTGTCTTTCTTTTAAACCTATCTTCTTTTAAAAACATATAATAAATTGTTAATGGGATGGGGAAATAAGATGGAAAGAAAAGAAGTTGTACCTGGGGTGATGGCAAATCATCATCACTCTCAAGTAAATTAAATTTAAAATTAAATATTAATGCAAAGTGGTCAAAATCATTGTGAACCTGGGGTGAGGGAAAATCATCATCACTACCAAGTAAATTAAATTTACAAAAAGTATAATATTTAAGATATAAAAGATATTAAAGTAAAATAAGAGATTATTACAAAGTATGATATCAAAATAATGTTTAGTAGCACAAATATATAATAAATTTTATATATTATAGGAGCATGATAGAATGAGAACTCTCTGAAGATTAGCCAGCTACTCCTTATATCAGATGAGATCAGTTATAAATCCACCAGCATTATAATAACTAAAAGAAAGTATCAGTCATCATCATAAATGATCCATCATCAAATACATCAACAGTTAATTTTGTGATTAGATTTGAACAATAAGAAATATAAATCAACAGTCAATATGGAGACTGGATTGGAAATGGGTCTTCTTAGACAAGTCTAACTATTGAGCCTTTGCCAGCTTGGGGCAATTATTTAAACATTCATTTGGATGCACCATGTGCTCATCCATAAGAATATACAATAATCAAAATCTAAACAATGGTGCTGGGATATTAAAACATGCTGATCATCATCAATGCTCTGGCTACTTAATATCATTAATGTACTAGCCAATTATAAACTTAATTTTTAATAAACTAAACTACATAAAATATAGTGCAGAGATTTTAAAGAATATCCTCTTCATGCCAAACCATACTGGAATGCCCCTAAACACCAATAATACATCCCCATTTATATATTTAGCCATTATACTCAAATCTAACTCAGAAGAACACAAACTGATGTACTGTTATGGTGACCAAGAGATGATGCAATACAAATTTAACAATTGAATTCAAGTTTATTAAGAACAATAAAAAAATTAATGAAATTAAGGTTTCTAGAATATGGCTATACATATATGCCTTCTTATTTTGATTAACATATTACAAAAAAAATTATTACATTGTAAATTCAAGTTATTACATTGATTTACATATATGTTCCAATAGATTTATTTAAAACATGATGGCACACAGACAAGTGCCTTAATATAAAATGAACATTTTTGAATTGACATTTAATGATAAAATAATGTTAAAATTTTATATATAAGTCCTATTTAACAAGCAATGACATATATATGCAAATATACATGTGTGTGCAGGTAATTTCTGAACATATTTGACTTATATAAATTTCTATGGTGTATGTGTCAACAGTAACAACATTAAAAGGCTGCATAGTAATAGAAGATAAGGTATTACTCTCACCATATATTGCACTAAAATATTAGAATACTACATCAAGGGCATCCTGATGTGTCAGATCAAAAGCTCTAGCATGTACTTACATACAGTGACTTGGTATGGGGGCAGATATAAAAATACGTACTAAAAAATGTAAACTCTGTCAATCTACTGCAAATACCCCTAAAAGGAAATATGTACTGTGACCTAAAACAGACAAACCATGGGCCTGTGTACATATATTTCATGCTGGTCCTGCAAATGAAAAAATATTTTTTGTTCTCGTAGATCCGCTTTCAAGTGTCTGGAATACAAATTAGCAAAAAATATGTTGCAGAAATTATCCACATATTATGGGAAATATTCTCATACCATGGCTCACCAGAAGTCTTGGTCTCAGACAATAGGACTGGATTCCTTGCCAAAGAATTTAAATCATTCTTATACAAGTAGAGGATGAAGCATACTCGTGCTCCTCCATATTACCCAGAATCCATTAGGATAGCTGAAAAGGCAGTGCAATATTTGAAGTTGGTTTTAAACAAACTAAACCACATAAGCATTGGCAATGCACTAAGTAAAGTGATGGTATACCAACCTAATATACCTTCCAAATCTACTGGAAAATCACCTGCAGAAATATTGATGGGCAGGAAGTTACACAACAAATGTTCTCATGTCAGACCAGGGAAATCAGCAATAATAAAAAAAAGACATACATGAAGAAAACATGGATATGTGACAGCCTATGAAAGACATGGATTGACAGTCAAATAATCAAAGTTATTTGAGACCAAATAGTCAAAATATAAACACTGGCATATAAACCATTTTCAGAAAAATTGGTCGGAGGTAAACTATGACTCCAAAGTTAAAATTCATAAAGAAATATCAGAAAAATATATAACTGATGAAAACAATGCACAGGCTTATATGAAAATGAATGAGGAATCAGAAGCAACTTCAGATGAACAAGGGACCCAAGAGCCCCCAATGAATGCTATCAATCAACAGGAACAAAATAGATGCCACCAAAATCTTTGTCCACTTGCATGTGTAAAGGTATATGCATGTGACTGCAGAGAAGCATCCAAGGGGGTAAATGCAGGGTGCTTTGCTGGAAAATACATGCATACATTAATTTTAATAAATAAAAAGAATAATTTAGATCCCCTCTTACCTAAGATCAGATTGAGCATACATTGCCACAAACCAATGATAGATTATAAATAAAACCTGACTTTAATCGACCAATATGCAATGATGCTCAATAAATTTGAGTGGGAGGGATCTGGCTATAAATAGTAAAGTTTTTGAGGATCGTATCAAGAAAGGTCATCAATGTGAATGAAGAAGATTCAAGAAGGATTTGGACTGGACTTTCATACCCAGTTTAATTCCACTGAAAGTATTAAAAATGGATCTTAGTGAATTTAAAGGCCACCCACAGTTTATATTATTTCTGTATGCCTAAGGAATTTTCTTATAAATTGAAAGGTAAAATATACCTATAATATATAAATATATTATGTAAATAATCATATAAGTATGCAAAAGTAATCTGCCTGTAAGAATAAATTATTAATCAATTAATACTTTTAAACTTCTAGACTCGAGAGTTTCTGTACAAATGTTATTTGCTTTGCACTATTAGTGTTAGGCCCAATTGCTGTTAGTTTTTGAGGTAGAACATAGCACAGTTGAAATCTTGAACTGAATCTCAAGAGATTGTAAAAGACATGCAAAATAGGTACATGTGAAAAGAATGGGTGGATGAAATGAAGTGTATTGATGTGATGGATTGAAGAAATTGGATTTAACTTGGATATACTTTGCATGCTGCAGTTGAAAATGACAATGTAAAAAAACAATTATATATAACATTTGGACAGTACACTACAATATTATTGAATCATTTTCTACAGAAAGGAATACTAAGAGTTTTTAAGGACATTGATATCTTGTTTGTTAAGCCATAGTGTTTGAGTACTGTTTTTAATAAAAGTTCATTATTATTGAGTCACTCTATATGCATAATTGATAGAAGATATGTCCTTAAAATGGTAAATTCAATATCACCATATCCAGAAAGGTGAAGAACATGCTAATTATTCTTTCATGATGACATGTGTTCAGAATCTTCAAAAGCATCCTTAGATAAAATATTTTTAATAATTTTGAGGTTGTATGTAATTTAATTACAATACTGTATCCATATTTTGATAAAATACTTTATTTTTTATTAATACCTCAAGATGTTGTCTCACAACCTAAGATTGATCTCAAACCAAGATTCTCTTTTTCGAATGTTCAACAAATTTTCTTTTTTCCAGATCCTTTCAATAAAGCCAGTTGGATTTAATCCTTGATATCATTGAAGTTTCATCAATAGATTCAGGGCATCTTATAATTGTTGTACTCATCTATTTCAGTCATTAATCTATGTAGATGTGGAAAATGCAGTCCCTGAACTGGTCATAACAGAGAAGCGAAGGACTTAAAGCTACTTATGGATTCCATTTTTGATTAGAATCTTTGCAAATTCTCATGAATATTTGCAAATTCTCATAATATTTTCCTTAAAAAGTTTAAGAAATCTAAAAAAATCCATATGCTAAATGATTTTAATAAATACTCGATCTTTTAACATTGTTGTCCAGTAGCCAAATTTGCCTTTATATCTAAAAAGCCATTATGGATTTATAATTGATTACCATTCTCATGTTGATAATCATCTAACTTAAAGGCTAAAAAGAAGAACAGCATTTTGTTAATCTCCTTTTACTTTCTTCTTTATTCGCATATATTTAGTATATAATCCTGTCTTTGATGGTGATATGGTTTTACTAATGTTTATCATTTTGAAAGATCGCAGCAACGAATTTATGCATTTTGTTTTTAACATCTATAAGGGTAGAATCACTGTTTTATATATTGGATATTTATGATGTTGAATCCATGTATAATTTCTATTATTATTATTATTACAATTTTAAAATTAACTGTTTATTTAGTCAAATAAAAAATAGTCATAGATCACATGACCCCATTCTCTTAAACTTGTAAGATATAAACAATGAGCGTTGCCAATTGCCCAACAAGCTTTGTGATAAATGTTTAGCTAGAGAAAGCATTTAAAATATCTCTGTCAGGAACCCCCCATCCCAATCGCTGATCATAGTTTCATGCTTTGGCATTCCTCAGAGAGATGCTAAGATAGCTTCAGATACTAGATCTAAAAATACCAACCCAAAACCAGCATTTTAACTGTTTATTTTTTCACACATACATTTGCATTGGTCTTTTATCCAATAATATAAATTGGAATTGATATAATAAAATATGGGTATTGTTCGAAAGTTCGTTTCAACGATTTTTTGGGAATCTTGCTTGTGAAATATCTTATTGATACATGAATAGGTTTATATTCTTAGTATTACATACTTGATAAGCTGTAATTACATGCTCATTAAAACTGTAAGCAGTCAATATATGAACTATTCCATTCTATTTGCTAAGTTTTAAAGTTTTAAAATTTTAATACAGTAAATTATAAAGGTGTTATATATGAATAATATATGTTAAAACATCTTACCATCTTCTGTTAAATGGCCTTCACAAACAACTTTACCCGGCCATTCATTACCAAACACAAGTCGCACAAAATTAAAAAGATAGCATCCTACATCTAAAATTATATTTGCTTCAACATCTTTCTGCAATGTTTTTTCCAGACCAAATTTTTTGACAGGAATACCAAAAGAACAGTGGACTTCAACAATATCTCCAATTATTTTTTTCCCAAGTTCTTGCTTTAGTTGTTTGTAGGCAGGTACAAAGTTACTCCATAAACCCTGAAAAATGAAATAAAATATATTATTTCTTTAATTCTTCTTTTATATACAAACATAATACATCCAGATTAATACTCAAACTATGGTTTATTAAGTAAATGAAATACCCTCAACCCAGAGCACAAGACAAAACGTTTTTAGAACACATAATACTGCTTTCAGTTCTTTATCTCATTTCTTTTATAGAGGTTTATCTGAAGCACTTTAGAAAGAATGCATAAATATTTTAAATCAGTCATATTACTTTTAAAACTATATTTTAAATTGATTTATATTATTTTCTTGACACTTGTGACAATTTTTAATTTTCTTTCCCAGAAAAGACAGTCCTTGGGCGGTTCTTTCCCTAAATGTTTTGTCTTGTGCCTTGGATTAAGAGCATTTCATTTACTTAATAAGTCATTAGTTTGAGTATTAATCTCAATTTATTATATAATATTAATCACTGGGGAATATAAATATTGAGGTTAATGGCTCAGTGTTACCCCCTCCCCCTCTAGAGTTTCCATAGTTTACTTTTTTATCTGCAATCAATTTTTTGGGTTATTTATTCTCTCTACATTTTACATTCTTTTTTGCCAACTAATATATTCCATTGTCAGCCACCCCTCTCCATGTCAGATGGGAACAGGTTTGAATTCCCATTTAGGAGTTTGTGTATTATCTTTATTTGATTTTCTACCTAGCCTACTAAAAAGAATAATTGAACTATTTATTGATTGAAAGTTCTTAAAAAGTAGACGAGAGCTGGTGGTCACAATTCAAGACCCTTGAGTTCCAAAGTCTGTCACTCAACTACTGGACTAAATCATAAATGACAAAATAATAAAAGGTTCATTTCTCAGGAATTGAAGGTAAGATCAAACACCAGAAAGGGCAGCATTGAAGCTAAGAGCCATAGTTCACGAGCTCCAGGATTGGTAACTATGGATTGCACTCAACCACACAGGATGAAGTAACAGTCTACTACTTTATTTATTTTGAATTCAAAAGAAGTTCACACAGCAGAAGTGAGAGCTGGACTCATTGACTTCTGAGTTCCACAGTTTCCCATTCTATTACTCCATTAAACTACCTATGGAAATATTTAGTCTCTTATACAAGCAATCATTATATATAATGTTTCAGATGTTGATCTTTTTCAATTTGCTTTTTTTAAAGTCCATGTCATTGAACCATAAATCTTCACTGCTTTTAAGTTTATTGATATTCTAAATAATGAAAAGTGTAGTGAAAAATTTTGTTATATAAATTTATGACATGTGTACATTGTAGGACAGTTGAAACTGTTAGAATAAAGTTTTGCTATAAGAAATAGTATTGATAAAATGTTTAAGAAAGTTGTAAATGGTATATGTAAAAGTAGAAATCAATACATAAGAAAAGGAGAAACTTTGGCAAATTTACCAAATTACTTATTTTGTGTTATATCGGAAAATAATTTGAATTCAAAAATTGTAGCATTATCGACAGATGATATGAATATGAATTTTGGTGGACATAACCAAAAATGTGTCAATAATGAACACACAAAACTAAAAGATCTACTCAAGAGAAATATTTTGGGAATTGGTTGCCATGTACACATTTTATCAAATGCCATTTATACAGCTTTTAGTTCCATGTCATTTGATGTGGAAGTCATAACTGCAAACATATATTTTAATCACTTCACAGTTTGAGCAACAAGTCTTAAACCAGGGGTTCCCAATCCTATGCCCAGGAGCACCATGACACCCACAGACCATTTTACGTGTGCCCACCGCTATCCGAACACTATAAAAAATTATTTATCTTATACAAATAAATTTAATTTTTAAGATTTCTTATAAATTATTGTATTATATTGAAATCAAATTGTAGGTCATACTATACTTTTACAGCATAAAAGAGTCTATTATTGACAATATCCAACTATAAATTTACATTGAAAAAATAAATGGTGCCTGCCACCTGGCTGGTATTATAGAATGTGTTCTTACGTGCAAAAAGGTTGGGGACTGCTGTCTTAAACAATTTTGTGAAGAGGCTGATGTTGAATATAAAAAACTTCTCTGCTATTCAAAAGTGAGATGGTTTGCTTTGACTTCTGCAATAGAGTGTGTTTTACAATTATATGATCCGCTTCGCTCATATTTTTTAAGTTTGGAAAAATACCCCACACTTCTGAAAGCATTCTTTCAAAACAATACATCAGAACTTACTATTTCATCCACAGCCAGTCATCATTTTTTCATAAAACTACCCTAGAAATTGAATAAGAAAATTTTCAGCTACCGAAATTAGTGATATTTTAGAAAATTTTATTTTACAGTACAGAATGAGATACGGTGGTGGATTCATACCGCTAATGCTAAAGAATAAACTAACAATTTTAGAGGATTTCAATCCTGGAATTAAGAATAAATTTCTAAAAGAAATTAGAAATTTTTACAAAATTTGTTATGAATTCATTGAGCAATGGTCAGTCAACTTTACTGAACTAAATTGCTTGAAGTGGACTCTTTTAATGGGCAAAATTGAATGGGAAGATATTCCTTCGACAGTCATATTCATAATAAAAGAATTGAAAGATGTTATTGACGACAATTTTCGGTTTAAAGAAATTTGAAGAGTAAACCAAATATGTTTATAAATGAAGAAAGACTGAAGAAATGGATATATTAAAAAGAGAGCATGGACAAAAGGTGGGTAGAAATATTTTTCATTTTAAACAAGAAAATATCCCCCACAAAAATTTAAAACTATTGATTGAATATGCACTATGTTGCTCTGGCATTAATGCTGCTGTAGAGAGAGTATTTTCATTTGGTAATGATTAGTGGAGCAGTGAAAAATTGCAAGTGTGCTATTGGAAGAAAATTCAGAATTATCCAACAAAAAATTCATCCAACACAAAAGTATGATTTCAAGAATTAAATAAATTTAAAATATTAGAATTACTATTAATTTTTATATTATTTTAAAAATATATAACCCAATGGAGAAGACTCAGTTTTTTTTTCACAAACCCAATCACCATATACAATGAAATCCCATCCATATTACTTTGGTACAATAAATAGATGGTCACCTTAATTATAATTTCACATCACTGTAATGGCTATTTAATGATCATTCAAGCAATAATGCAAAAACATGAGCAAGAACCTTGCACATTTATCAAGAACTTCTATTTTTGTTATTACTTTCATGCCACCTAGTGTACACTTTGCAAATCAATAATGTCAGTTGATAGTGTTTAATAAATTCTTATCTAGTGCTATCCAAATATCCCAGACTAGTTTCTAGCTTATGGCATTCATCAGAGTCTCCTATTTTCACTACTTTTATGTCATTTTACTGGATTTTTATTAATTCTAGTCAAAGAATAAAGATGATTAAAACTATAAAAAAAAAAAAATTACCATAATATATAGAAAGTAAATCAGATTCAAATCTATATAACTATAAAAACAAATAAGTTGAGACTGAAAAAATTAACAAGACTTTCAATGTGAATTGTTTGCTTGACAATATAACAGTAAAGTAAAAAAAAATCGTTGTTGGAGAAAAGATGCATTATATTTAAAAAGTTCATATGCAGTTTTCAAAAAATCCAAAAAGTTTTTCACTGATAAAAGCCTCATGTGGCTTCTAAACTGTGTCCCTGCCATTTTGATACTTTTTGACAATATGCATCCAATATCTGAGGGAAGTGTATGATATATATTTTTATAGCATTACTCTGTTTATTCATTTACATTGTTTATGCTTTTTTAATACTTATAAAATTATTATATATAGAGTAACATTTATTAATTAAAATGGCATTTATATCTAGTGCTATGGATTATGTAAGATAAGACCAACTCTTTACTCTAGTGCCATCTAGTGTAGGCTTGACTAATCAGTGATTATCAAATGCATATAAAATCTATTCTTAGTATTTAAATTTTCATTCTTTGACCAGTTTCTGCCTTTTAATTTTATCATTAAAATTTGGCACTGAAAGTTGAAAAGAATGCAGATATCTTTAAACACTTAAAACCCAGATTAAGATTTTGAACCCAAATCAATCTGCTTGAAGAGTCATTATTATTAACATTTGTAATCAAAAAAAATCACAGTATTTATAGTTAATAAAAAACTGAAGATAGTAAAATATATAATTACTGAAGTGAATCTATATATTTATTTAAACTTAACAGACTTGGATTCAAACTCTATATCGATTTGAATTTTTAAGTTTTTAACTTAAGCATCAAATGGAGTTCAAGATACTTGCTGCAAGCATTTTGGTACCTTCCCAATCTTGAGTTTCAAATCTCATTAAAATAAACGCAAATGCAAAAACAGTCCGAAAATGGGGCTTTAAAATTAAGTTAGAAATTTTATATGCATCAGATAATCACTGATTAATCGAGCTCACACCAGATGGCACTAAAATAGAGCTGCTCTTATTTAATATTGTTGAAGCTGGGAATTTGGAGATTTATTATTATTTGAATCATATATTTATTTTTCAATTTATAATCATTTGTCCCTCTGAAGAAAAAAAAATTAAGAGTAAAAAAAAAATTTGTTTTGACTTGATAATATTATTTTATATATAATAGGATAAATATAGGGGTTTGAACTCAGACTTTCAAGACATTTCATCATCCATAATATCTCATACTACTGATACACATGACCACACACATGCATGTGTGGTCATGCATGTGTGATCATTTGTATCAGTACTATGAAATAGTATGTATAGTGAAGTGGCTTGAAAGTCTGAGATCAAATCCCCTATATTTACAATTAGGCTCCAGGTTTAAGAGTACCTGGCATTTCAAATCTTGTATAATAGTATAATGTATTTTTTTATTGCTATATCCAGTGATGAGGGTGAGGAAATGACATAATTCACCCACTTACTTAATAAAGGGTTTGATCCCTAAATCTGGCATTATTGAAAAGAGCTATTGTAATTTTATTAATGTTTACAGTTAAGTATTATATTAAAATTCTAAAATATTTACCTCCATAATAAATTGATTATTTTCCTTAGCACAGGCAACAATATTCCGTGTGTCATCAGGGTTTGTACTGAGAGGTTTCTCACATAGCACATGTTTTTTATTATTTAACATCATCAGACAGAGTTTACTATGAGTAAAAGGAAGAGTCGCAACGTAAACAACATCTGTAATAAAAAAAATAAACAAAAAAGCACGTTAGGTAGCATAGATGAAAAGGAATATAATCTATAAGAAAAAACTCTTCAATATCCCTTCTTTAAAAAATAGTAAAGCTGTACTCAGCGCCAATTTCTAGGTGGTGAAATTTTGAACCGTATTTCATTTTCATTTTGTACATTCTATCTAAAAATAATCACATCACTAAACACCCACTTACCAACCTCTACTTGATGATTGGCTATGGGTGGCTTTCAGGGAGAGGAGGGAAAGAATATTAAACTTTTTGAAAAAAAAAAAAAATTTACTCAGCCTGGATTTGAACTTATATCTCAAACATGGCAAGTTGACATACTATCCTAGTATCATGAGGTTCTACAAATTTACATTATATAGCATATAATAAGATATTGAGCTGCCAAAATGGAAATTTGAAGTTCAGGTGCTTGATACCTCCAGATCCCTGACAAATCAAGATTGTTCACAAAATGCATACATAGCCAGAGGACGTGATACAAGTTACTGCATTGATGGATGATTGTGATAAGGTAAAATCAAGAGATGAACTGATTTTAAAAAAAATTGAAAATGTGTCATTAAACAATGCATTGTGGTATCTAGATCGGATTGAGCATGCACTGTCTCAAACCAATGTGTACACAAGTAGATAACATGTAGCTAATGGCAAAAAAGGCTAATAGACGATGATACTGGTCGAATTTGAATGTTTCCATTAAGAATGGGAATTTGTCAATAAATAGACAAACCTTTTGAAAGTAGGGTCAGATAACTACTGTCACAAATCTGAAAGGCAGAATCCATATTCTTTCAGTGACAGAGAATTTAAGTCACAGAGCTGAAAGACAAAATCTACATTCTCTAGACAATAGTCGATAAACGTATTTACACATATCTGCATTTATGTATATCATCATCATCAACCATTATCAATCCACTGCAGAATGAAGGTCTCTCCAAGTTTAATCCATCTTCTCCAATCTTTAGCTTTTCTTCTCCACAAAACCCCTGCACATTTTCTTATTTCATCCATCCATCTCACTGGGTCTTTTACAATCTCTTGGAATCCAGTTGAAAATTTCAATTGTCCATCTATTATCATCTCTTCTAGCAATATGTCCAGCCCAACTCCATTTCAATCTTTTAATTTTTTCAATAAGGTCAGTAACACCTGTTTGTTGTCTTACCCATACATTGCGTTTTCGATCTCTTCTTGTTACTCCCAACATACACCTCTCCATACTCCTTTGAGTGGTCTGAAGTCTCTGTATTGCTCTTCTATTAAGTGTCCAAGTCTCAGATCCATAAGTAAGAACTGGTAAAACACATTTGTTAAAAACCATCCTTTTCAAACACATAGGCATATTTCCTTTTAGTATCAAGTTATTTCTACCAAAAGCACTCCAACCAAGTTTAATTCTATGATTAATTTCCTCCATTATGTTTCCATCTGTATTAATAATCTGACCAAGGTATTTGTAACTGTTAACTTCTTCTAATTCTTCATAATCAATCTTTATTTTCATATTTTGAGCAAATCGATTAAACACTTTATGTATATAATCCTGACTAAATGCAACATTTTGGTGCAGTCGACAAATAAACTTGTTTTCCCACATGGCTAGAAAAAGTGCACCAAAATGTATATACCATTTGCAATAATAGGTTAATCTTCTATAGGATGTTAAAAGTATATAGAAAGCTGTCATTTTGGGCGAGTGTGATAACCAAGTTAACAACATGGGCATGAAAATTCTGGTAATTGATACCTTTAGTTCACCTAAAAATTGACACTTGTTTGTGAAATGCATACATAATGAGGCTGGTCTAAGGTTTTGTGCTAGTGAATGATTGTCATATAGTGAAGATGCGATAAGAGACACTGATAAATCATAATAAATTTGAGATTAGCATAATCTACTCTAATGTAAAAATATAAAAATACAACGGTTTGTGTTTCTAAAGTAATCCAAATCGAAATTATATTTAAAGTAATTTTTACTATTTTTTCATCCAAAACATATTTTATAAAATGATAGCTGGTAATAAAAATCGAGATGATTAAGTTAAAATGGATAAACAAGTTTCATTTGTATATAAACATCTTGGTATTAAGCATTTTTTTATGTAGAAACAATAACAAATCATTCTCTTTTACTATAGAGCCAAATAATTATCAAAACTAGATAATAGTGGCAAATCCACAATTAGTATTTAGTTACTGGTCTATATCAATCTGTAGCACTGGATTTAGATATCTAGCAGTTATCTTCATTTATATTATCCCAACTAATAATCTGTGATTCAAACATCCTATGACTTTTAAATCCAAGATGAACTTACTTATATGAATGTATAGATCTGAAACTAATCAGCTGCTATATATTATATGATATATGTTATATGATATTTACATTCATATATACAAAGCATAACTATATTTTAAGTCCAGCATATTTATTCTAATTTTTCATATTTTTTGAAAGGCTATTAGACATAATAGATTATTGGTGCAAATTAAAACAGGAATAACTCAATAGTTTATTAACTCGGAAGTTTGGAAGAAGTCAGAGCATCAAAAGTAATGTAACTGGAGTATGATTCATGGAGTTTGAACTCTGGGGTCTGCCACTTCACTAGTACACAATGCAGGACAAACTAAAACATAAAATAAACATATAATACAAAGATTATTACATATATCGCATAACTATATTTCATGACTGGCATATCTACCCCAATTTGAAAAGATGGCCTAGTAAGTACATTAAAATACTCTGGAAAAACAATGGTTTATGTTCAAGCATTGAAAGTAAAAGAACTGGAACAGTGGTTTGTGAACTTTGAGCTCTGGAGTTTTCCATTCCACATATGGCACAATAAACCATACAAAGCAAATTAAACATGTAACAAGCATATAATACAAAGATAATACTTAACTGAATGTATAATTTTCATAATAAGAGGTTTAAATACAGAAATTGAAATCATTAGCGGTAGTGTAACCTAATATATGTTTTGTCCGTAGCTGAAAAGTTGTTCTGTTAGAGCTATGTCAAAGTTTTAAATAATTGCTTTTTATAATTGATAAGTAATATTGTATTAAAAACCAAAACATTTTTTTTCAAACCCAATTTTGGTTGTTACATTTAACTTGAAATAAAAATATGACTCATTCATCAATTAATTAATTCAACCATTATGGATGCCTCACATACTGCTATTGGTTCCACATCACTGAAAACTTACTGATTCAATATCAATGCAGTATGAAGCCCACCAATACTGTTAAGCTGTCTAATGGGTGGAAAGAACCATGAAATAGGGTCATGTCATATTGCATTGTCATTGATACCTAACACATGTACAAAATTTGAAGAAAATCCGTTTGATAGAAGTATGTTAAAAATCAGTTACAAAACTCTAGCCAAATAAACAAGCGAACAAAATTTGTAAGTTAAATAAAAGTATTTAAAAATCACTAAATGAATATGCATGGATTATAGATATGGAAAAACTATTTAGAATTTTGGAAAGATGTGATTTCTTGGACATAAGTGTAAAGTCATTGGATAAATTCCAGTACTTCCAGCCCTCAAACTTATTATGAACTTCCAAGAAATAAAATCATTCATTTTGTTATTTTTTATATAACTAAGGGATAAAGTATTAAAGTGGGGGAGACGGGGATGAATACTTGAGAAACAGAAAACTGGATCAAGAATTAAAAAGAAATTAGTACTCCTAGAGGCATTGCTCTTTCCATAGAGATGCCATTATTCACTTACCAATAAAGTAAAAAATGTATAACTTTCATATTTATTTGCAACAAAATCAAAAATCAAAACAAACAAATGAATTGTGAAAATGATGTATTTAAAGAAGATATCTGAAAATAATATATTTAGTGACCAAATTGAGCATAATGGTTACAAACAAATATGTAATCCTTTCAAAGGAATGGGTATAAGTGAAGAAGCAAGCAAAAGAGAGAAAGATTATTAAACAAGAGATCAACACTTTGTCTGGTGATAGTAAACAGACCATCCAAAAGCAACAATTTATGTAAAAAATCTGGGCCTAAATGGCTAATGTTAAAAATCAAAGATAGTAATTATTTTCTATTTAAATTAGTTTTATTTCTCTATTTATTATTATGTGCATCATTTTTAACTGCTTACCATTTTGTTAAATGAAATTTCTGTATATTAACTTAAAATCAATTACGTAATTTAATACAGTGAAGTCACGGTATATGCCACATCAATATATACTACCTCAATTACCTCAAAAAAACATGTAAAGAAATAAAATGTGTAAATAAACAAAAAATACAATTTGTAAATTTAATCAATTTTATAAAATAAAAAGCAACCATTTTTCCATATCGAAGTATGATTGCATGAATATACCTTTTGTGATTTGCTTTTTTTCTTTATCATTTCTAAATTTTGATGTGGTAAAATATTTTGTGCAATAAAATATTTTCTAATTGTAAAACTAAAAGTTTAATGAATTTTAAAAAAATTGGCAAAGTATTTTTCTCACACAATAAAATTCAAACTAACGATTTAGTGGTATCAGAAAAAAAAGAATTGTGAAATATTCTTGAATTTTGTCAAAAAGTTTTAAAGTTTGAAGAGTTTAACAGAGAATTTAAAATGGATAATGGTAACTTGGAAAAATTGTATCGATTCTGAAGTCAAAATGGACTTAAAACCATCAAAACAACTAGAAGCCGCACTCAAATAATGAGACTACTCTAGTATTTCTGTAAGAAGCAAAAAGTTATTCAAGAATATCATTCCAAGTGTGTTTAATTGTAATAAAAATTTAATATTTCACTATTCATCTTATATATATATATATATATATATATTACATATATATATATATAAGATATCTTATATATATATATATATATATGTAATGGAGTAGAGAAAATCCTCCATCCTTATTGTATTGTATTTCCATGATTTGATATGCTTGTCCCCAAAAGAGGGTTATTATATTGTATTTTTCAGTGATGATGATTACATTTATAAGGATTGGAAATCCCATGAGAGGATTGTGCTTTTCTGGTGTGGGTTCCTGTTCCCAGATGTACTGAGATGAATTCCAGACATCTTAGTTTTGCCTCGTAGTTAGGTACTTTTGGAAACCACCACATTCTTTTCCAGATCTGAGGAGCCTAGTATTTTTTATATTTTTTTTGCCTATCATTCATGATGACTTAATGCTAATTCCACCACAATAGGTGATGTTGCATTTGTTTTAAATTTGTGATGACAAGATATGCTTGTTTGAGGAAATGTATTTCTTCAGGTAGTTGTAGCTAATTTAAGGCTCATAGGTATATCAATGTTTGAATTGTGTGCTATGATAGTTTATCATACACAAGCTAACCAACAATAAGTTATATTTATTTTAAAGTATGTTAAATATGCATATGGTATAAGTGGCAATTCACACATACTAATTTAATATTTTCATCCAGAATTTCGCCGCTGGATTTGTAAATCTATTATATCATTATTTTTTAAAACATTGAGGGAATAATTTTATGTGGACTAAAGTTATTTAAAAAAAAGGTATACCTGATCTCTGATGAATGATTGTCCCATACACTTAATTTAGTTTAATTTTAATATTAGCTTAATCTAATTTAAGCATATATCTAGCTATGATATTAATTATATCCATGAAACTAGTGATGATATTTTTCAAAAGTATTGCTAAATATGCTTATTCTAACTTAGCGTTTGTTAGGTTTAGGAGTATAAAATTAAGCTTAGGGTTTTCAATATAAACCTAGTTCTGTGTGTTATTCTGATTATTAGATGACACAATAATGGTATAAATTAGTCTAATAAAGAAGAATAGTAGTGTATGTATTAAGTACATATGATAATTAAAGTTTAAGGTATTTTTTTTGATAAAAATATAATTATTAAAAGAAAGTAATATTGAATAACCTTTGTCGGTTATTAAGTGTATTAATGTAAGTTAAATAAAACTGTTAAGAGTCCAAATACTTATATTAAATCTTAGTGCGGTATTGGAATTGTTTATATTCTACTACATTTGTAAACATTTCTTCTCATTATTAATAAATCAAATTATTATTATTTCAAAAGTCTTGTTTTGTTTGTTTTACTTTTATATGAGAATATATTATTATCTTGGGTTCCAAGTTCACAAAATCTTAAAATGTAAAAGTTATTGAATCTTAAATTCAGAAATTTACAAGTATATTCTAAGATAATAAATATAGTAATATTGTCTTGAAAATTAAAAAAAAAAAGCTATGTTAAAGTAAATGATTCTCGTATTGAATCATAAATACAGATAATTGCATTATAGCAGATACCTAATTAAATACTTAGTTAAAAGTTTATTTTTTAAAAATTATCCGTATTTTTTTCAGACTAAAGATTATGCAATATCAGATTAACAATATTAATACTTCAGAAGAATATTTTAATTAATATTATTTTAGGAGCTGCACCTTATCTTATGTTTACTGCACATCATATATCATCATCTTAAATCTGATATATTTAAAGAATTCTAATTCAGTGGTCTTCAACCTTTTCACACCTGCAGACCGGTAAAAATAAGGATAAGGTTTTGCGAACCGGCAAAAATAAGGATAAGGTTTCATGGACCAGCAGAAGTCTATAGATAAATTTTCTTAAAGATGTAAACAGCTTAGCCTTAGATGAAGTTATATATATATGGAGTTTGTATAATAAAAAAATTTTTTTTAATTTTGAATTTTTTTAGAAAAGTAATAAAAAATTTAATTCTACCCCCCCCCCCCATAAGCATCTGTGATAACTAGAAAAACAAATTAATTTATGTATGACTGATTAGATTTTGTTCTGTTTCTTTTTTTTTAATCAGGTAAAAGTGCATGAAAAAAAAAATAAAAATTGTTTATATTAATTAAAAGTTTTAAATCTTATTATTTTGTTATTAAAAACTTTCTTGCCAGTCTAGCGCAGACCAGCAAAAAACTTCTACGGCCCAGCATCGGGCTGCGGACCGGTGGTTGAAGACCACTGTTCTAATTCATTTGCATTTGAGATCTTTAGTGGTTGTCTGTGAGTATGGAAAGGCATTAAAAGTACCCTTGCTCTTTTCTCTGCTCAAGTAATATCTTAGATAATAGGCCATTATTAGTTAAATTTAAATTGATTCATTAAATTGTTTGAATTAATGTTTGTTTTGTTTATTATTTCAAGATTAAACATATTATAATTATTTTATGGTCAGCTAAGATGTCATTTATTTATTTATTAATCACAATAATTCTTTATTAGGCAACTTAATTTAAACTTTAATTTTACACAAGAGTGTTAGTTTTAAAATCCCTGAGGTTATTTACTCTTCATTTCAACAAAAAATTTTATTAGTAATAAATAGTGATTACATTTTGATAATGGATAAGTTAATGAATAAATTGTACAATAATATTATAAAAAGTTCTGATTAACATATGGCTAGAATATGTTAGTTAGTAGTTGTTATACACTTATGTGGTTAGGTATAATGAAGGGTTTGTGTAGAATATGAGAAACTGAGAACTTGATGAATGTTATTAGCTTTTTTTTTTTTTTTTATTAACACGACTATTTTCTTTTTAATATTGTCTATTCTAGAATTCTGGGTAGGTGGGAGTTGACAATCAGGAAAAGGATAGAGCGGTTAGAGACCAGGTGTCGTCAAAGACTTTACTGGAGGCAAGGAGCTGATCACGTTTCTTGATTTTTTTGAGAGTCTGGTAAAACAATGGTATGATTTGTGGCGGAGGTAATTCCATGAGAGTTTTGCATCTCACTATCCATATGGAATAAAGGACAAATATAGAGAGCCTTATTATTGAAAAAGTTCCACTATTAATGGCATTTTCAAGTGAGAAAATCATTTCAGATCTTATGTAAGAATTGATTATGATTATATCTTTCAGTATTTTAAGTCTTGGACAGCAGTGTATAATATGGTCTGTGGTTTCATCTTCACGAGCACATAAACCACATATAGGGTCAATGCTAGTAAAACCTCTTCGGTGATAAAGAAACCAATTTGTGGGAAGCGCATCAAGATTAATTTTAATGATGAAGTCCAGGAATTTGGGTTCAAGGCTCCATCTTTTGAAGTGTGTAATGAGTCTTTGGTTGGTTATTTTTAGGCTGGTTTTAATGGGTTGTTGATTATAGTTGATTAGATTGTATGCTTCCACAAAGTGATTTTTTGGTTAAGGTTAGAGGACATCGTCGGGTTATAAAGTTGTAGATGATCTATTAGCAATGATATCCATGAACTGGAAAAGGGCAGGGGGACGATCAGTTGGTGTAATTTTTTTTCATAATGTTGGAGTATCCATAGGAGAGGATCAGATTATGTAGAATATTGTGAGTTTTTTGTAAAATGATAGCCTGTATTGAGTGGAATGACAGTCCATTGAACCTGCGTGGTCGTTGGATACCTCGCAAGCTAATGGCAACAGTCCTTCCTCTCCAGAGAAGTTTGGTGCATAATCGGTTAATTTTATTTTGAAACTGTTTAGTGATTTTAATGAATGGAAGATAATATGAGATTTTTGGCATTATGATCATGTTGAGGAGGCTAACCTTTCCATATAATGAAAGGTATACTCTAGAGAGTGAAGTGGTGATGGCTTCAGTTTATTGGAGGATTGCATCTTGAATCATTCTTGCCATTGCAGTTGGAGGTTTGAAGATTGGGAAGCCAAGGTATCTTTGTGGTTTAGCAGAAAAGGAAGAGTTGATTTGTTTACCAGACATTATCTTTCAGATGGAAGATTTGTTAAAATTTATTTGTAGGCCAAGTTTCACTGTATTTCTGTTTAAGATGTTCATGAGATGGGGAAGGTATTTAATGGTGGGAAGCACAACCATGATGTCATCTATGTATGCAATACATTGAAATCTTTATTGAGAGAAGGAAGGAATATTCCAGGGAGGTTTTTTTCTATATCCACCAGAAGAGGGTTGATGTATGCTGTGAAGAAAAGGGCACTGAGCGGAGATCATGAGGATCGACTTGTATGGCTTGAAATCCGGAGTGATCTCTGCCATCAAGAGAGAGAAAATTCTCTGTTGTTGAGCAGATTGCTGATAATCTGAACAATTGCAGCTGGAATGTCGTGTTCCATCAGAATATCCAGAAGGGTGTTGATCTGTACTGAATCGAATGCTGCTGCAACATCCAGTTGAGCGGCAATAGTTGGATTTATTACGTGTACTCTGATGGTGATTTAACAGCGGTTATGTTGACATAAATAGTACGTATAAGGTCAGATGCATCCTTTTTTCCGATATTAGTTTGGCAAGATATTTGCTGCAGTAATTTCGAGGAGTTGGCATTCCTTAATGACTGACTCTAAAATCTTGATAAGCAGTGGGGTCATGGATATTGGTCGGATAACATGCCATTAATGTCGTTTAGTGGTTTAAAGCTTTTTACGAAGGCACGCGCCGCAGCAGTGATTCGCGTTTCGTAGCCAAAGAGGGACCCATTACTTTTTAAGACTTGTAATGGTGAATTGACTGATGTTTGAGAAGGGAAATTTGGGGATGTCCTGAAGGCCTGCGCATTTAATTTCTTATGATGCGGCGCTGATTTGCTAAAAGAAGAATGTTCGATGCTGAATGGTCGATGGAAAGTGGAAAATCGGGTATGGAGCTTATTGGTCGCTCTTTATATTGATGTTTCGTTTCTGGACGGGTAATAGGAGAGCCAAAAGTGTTTTATCAGCAAGAACGTGTGGATGTCATTCAGTTTATGCTGCTATTTTGCAGAACATGATAAATAAATCCAAATCGCCCTTTCAGCAATTATGGATTCAGCCATGCTATAATAGTGTCCTGATGTTGTTAGGCAGTCAGATTTGTGATATTTCCTGTAGATTTTGGTTTGCGATATATTGTTTTAGTTGATATCGCAACTATTTTTCGGTGTCTCTACGTGGGAAAGTGGTCTGCCTGTCGGGGACGTTATTCCTTGGCCGTAGAGATCCATGCGGTTCTCCTTTTTTCTGACTGGGATTTGCTTTTGAGTTGGATTTACGTAGATCTGGGTTCTGCCAGAGGGGGTGAGCAGCATCGTGTAAGGGGAGCTGTTCAGTCATCGAGCTGATCTATCTGATTGAATTGATTTTCAATTTTCTAATTGTTTGGGTATTTGTTATCAAGGGAGAATATTGATTAGTGTTGTTTTTTCCCAAATTTTTTTGGAATTAATAGTAAAGTGTTATTAATTGTCATAAATTTCGTTCTGAATAGACTTTGAGACATGTTTGTATTACCATAGTTGCACTCTGGTCATGCGGGAGGCTGGCCGGGTGCTTGCTGTCTTTTCGTCGCTATTCTTCGCGTGAGTCGGAATTGCAGATATTTGTGGCTCACTCTGTTTAGGGTTGTTATCAGTTGTTTTTGGGCTGGATTGTAGGGAAGAATTGTTTGACATTTTTGAGTCTACATCGCTTTGTTATCTTTTGTACTTCCTTTTAGAGGAGTCAATGTGTATTTATTTCCTTGTAGAAAGAGTTTGACCTAATATTACTTGGGATTAGGTATAAAGCTGTTTTCAATGTTTGATCTGAGTATTACAGTTGTATGATTGGTTTTTAGAGCAAAGAGTTTGTTGTTGTTTTATTCTTCGATTTATTACTATTATGTAGTGCTTGACGCTTGTTCTTCTGAATATTTTTCATTTTGAAATAGTAGTTTGGGATGCGAGTTTTGTTGAGGATTTATTTGAATTCGAATATCTGTTTGCGAGGTTACGCGTTTGAATTAAAGTCCTATGATTGTCTATTTAAGCGACTTGTTAATAGTCACTATGATATTATCGTAAATGATTCATTTTAAATATTATGCGTGCATATTTCTACGCACAAAAAGTTTAATGAGGTGTAGCCCGTTGTATTCTGAATGTCAAAACCATAGAGTATTCTTGCTGCACACGTGTCATATATATTATTAATAAAAGAATATAATCTATATTAATTATTATTTTATTTTATATTATGATTAATAGGGTTAATTTATAATCAACGATATTAATATATTGTCTATATTTGTCTATTTATATACAGTTTTAATTGTCATATAATTGATCTGATACCATATTATATATTTCAGGATTGTAGTTATTTTAAAATTATCGTTTCCAGTTCACGTTTTCTCCCCCACGATTCAAATAATATTGATTTATTTTCGATCATGTACGTCTCGTCAATGTTTGATTTATTGATCGTATATTGTTCTACTATGGAATTGATATAAAGACATTTATTGATTTTGTTATATTTAATACGTTTTTTCATTATAATAGTTGGTAAACGATTATTATAGAGTTAAAATGTTTAATGAACTCATTATTTAGAACATATCATCGTTAATATTGTTTATATTTAAAATATATTATTTTCTATATTTGATCTTTTTTTCTATTCATTCTATATATTCAAATATATATTCCCATGATTTATCGGCCTGAATATTTAGATATTCTCGAATTTCATCTTGATTATTATTTATATAATAGTGATTTTCCTTAATTATTATTATAATAATATTTATATTATTGATATAATATTATTCTTATTGATTGTTTTAGAATGAAATTTATTTCCAGTTTTATTCTTTTATTTTAATTTACTTGTTTGGATTAACGACATTATACATTTGCTCTTGTCGACTTAAGGAAAATGTTTTACTTTAAAATTTCGTCGGTATCATTTGGTTATAATTTCTTGAACATTTCAGATATAGCCTTTAATT